>BMAT01007339.1:70188-86885 GCA_019649035.1 Elysia marginata
CTTTATTCAAACCAAGATAATTGTGTAAATAGCGGGGCAGATCTACTCACTCCTTGCATTATCTGTTGCCTGTTAGGATCTCTCATCTCTATCATGGAGGTTGGCCGTGCACCACTGGACCGCAGCGATGGGGACCTTGGCATGTTTTGGCCGTGCCCATCTTCAACTCCATCAACATTGTTTGTGGCGTTGTTGTTGTTGTTAGTGCTATTGCTATCATAATACTGAGTTGGGTCAAAACCATTGGCAATAATTGGTGAGAAATCTTGACTGACCACCCTCAGGTTTGCATTCTCTCTCATCAGGCCTTCAACCTGACGTTTAAATAAAAAGTGTGAATTTCAAAATATGAAGTGTTTCAAACATCCAGAAATTAACTATTTATTGAAATAAATTCTTTTAAGTCATCCGTCAACCATTAGTACTTATTTTGTACGCTTAATAGAAATAGGTACCGGCAGAGCAGGCAAAAAGCCTGTTCAAGGCATAGGAATTTCGGTTAAGTAGATGAATTTTGGGTATGTTCAACCTAGAATAAAACATTGTTTTTCTAGTTGACCATAATTAAAAGTGGTATCAATGTTTTCATCGGTCATTTATCTTTCAGAATACCAAAGTCCTAACATCTGTAATTTTAAAAGGATTTAATTACTTTGTTCTAAACTTAGCACATATTTGACCCAGAACGCCTTTTCTAGCAATGTGCAGTTGAAGCGTTTAGACCTTGCCTTGCGAGATCCGATCCGCCGGTGCTACAGTGCAAATTAACCTAGACTCACAAAATAAACACCACAAGGAAGACGAAAAGCTGGGCTTTCCAACATTACCAATATCTATTGTGATGATACGAGGCTACAACTTAAATTTGAGGGGTAAAAATACGCCTATTTTAAGACAAATGTTTTCCCCATCTAAATACCAACATCCAATCAAACAAAATCTTTTAAACTCCATTATATGTAAAATTCACGCTGATTGGCCATTATGGACCGTAGCACCAACTATTTTTTTAAAGGGTGTCTAACATGGGTTTCCGATTCTGTGACCCTCAAGCCCAACCTTTCAGCCTAGTAGGAACTTGCATCCCTACTGCCGGGAAGTTCTATCTGTTGTTGTGACGTCATACCGCCAACGCCATTCTGATTTGCCAGCTCTTATAGAACGTTTTAATTTTAGCATCATCTCACGCAATCTACTCTTCTAACTCTTGTGACGTCACCAATCAGGGTCTCGCCGGCATCGAGTATTGCTTTTATGTATATTATGTTCTAAATTTAGATACCGCTCGGCGGTCTTGGGCCTGAATGACAGTGTGTGTAAACATTTTGCACTGAGTTTTTCTTTCCATGTCGTTTCACTTCTTCTAGATTAGATCTATTTACGCAACTTGGGATGAGTTTTGAACCTTGGAGTTTGAGATCATGAGGAATATAGAAGATTACTGATCTGATAGCGCAAGCATAGATTAGATCTGCAAACTAGACCTAGATTAATGCTCCTAACATTACTTTGTGTTTGGTTATTAGATGTAATTCTAGGTCTAGATTAGCTTTCTCAAATCATTTACTAATGAATAGATTCTTCTAACGTAGATTTTTATTGATCTCTCGATCTAGAAATAAGTAGTAACTCACAACATGACGGGGCTCATTATTATTATTATTAAAGAGAAGTGTTGACAGGCCTACCACAATCACATACAACATCCAAACAAAAAAAAATCTCTCTGTAGTTTTTACTGCATTATTTTCCTTGTTCTTGCCGAAAAACTAGATTTTTCTTACCATGGTTAATAACATGATGTTAAATACATTAAACTCATACCTAGTTCTCTTAACTTAGTAAGCATAGAGTGGAACCTTAACTTTCTCAAGACTTGTCTGGAAATTTTTCCAAAATTAATTTAGCAAATGATTGCTCAATCAAATAAATCCTGCGCATAATTAAATGTGCAAAGAATTTATAACAGCCATCTTAGTTTAAAAGATCTTTTCCAACTTCGCATTATTTTAACTTACGTCTTAGTTAAAGAGTTTTTGATTACTCTGGCATTTGAATATTAGTTTTCAAACAAAAAGGTACAAGAGAAATGCATTCAACTCGCTGCAACTAATTAAATGTATGCATACCATTACATAATAATATAATGATTCTTTTCTCAAAAAACATAAACAAACCAAGTTTCATAAAATTTTATGTATTCATATTAGAACTACATGTAAGCCGACATTTAAATATCATTAAAAACTGATATTTTGGTGCCGCAAGCCGTTCTTTAAAACTAATTAGCAACTTTCTGCAAAATAACCCCAATTCACAGGCTTCAAACGGTCATAACTTCATTACCATGCATATTCCATGCACAAGAGCTACTAATTTGGATTCTCCTTGTAAGTCCTTTAGTTTGATATGGGGTTTTGCAATAATTTCTGAAATATTTAATAAAAACATCAAAATTTCTGATTTTCCCGTGTTTTCAAAGTGGAAAAATGTCTGCAAGCCCATCTTTGCCTTGACATTAAGTCCAAAATAAGCTTCCTATTTCCCCGCAAAATATTGGCCTGTTCTGTGTTTTATAGTCCTTTGATTAAAATTTAAATTCTGGGATTTTGTGACTAATTCTTTGAACTAGCGGTATCCTAAAATGGATGTCCAGCCAATTTTCACCTTTTTCACATAGACATAACTGCATCTTTCTTTATTTTGACACATTGTAAAATCAGATTCCTGCATTTTTAACCAATGACATTTCGTCATAAGTTTCATATGTTTGTCTCTTGATTCATGTAATATGAGTCTCAAGCAGACATACATTTGCAAAAAAGTTTTTTGTTCTTGAAGTCAGGAAATATTGTAACATAAACATTTTTTCACAAAAATCACAGATTTTACCATGTTGTAACTCAAAAAGTATTCAACATATTGACTCCAAATTATATGTATCTTTCTTAAGTGACTAGCTTTCATTTAAAACAGTTTTTACTGCTGTATCTCAATTTTGAAATTTTGGCTGCCGGTACATAATAGAAACAAAGAAGAAAAAGATCTTACAAAATATCAAGCAAACTTGTTTCTAAACAAGGTTAATCTCCTAACTTTGTATTTTCTGAAAGAAGTCAGCAGTAACCTCTTGGAACAAAATTTGTCAAAATCATTAAAATCACACGCAAATGCAAATTGTGTGCTCATGTTTTATTAAATCAGTGGGTGTTTGAGGGTTGTTGCAATTTTTTTCCTGGCTTGTTGCAAGCCCGATGCAGAATACATTTTGCCGCCTTCTAAGGTCTCAAGCCACTAGTGTGGGCTGTGGTAGCAGTTTTTATCTCCCCTCTGATAGAGTGGCCCACTACCAGTACAACACAATGTCATAAACATAATCTCTTCTGAAGGCTTTTCACACATAAAATTTTCCTTGATATATGAAGAGAAGAAAACACTTAGCATTGTTGGTTTAACTTAGGCAATAAGTTGAAACAAAAAATTTACCCTTTTCTCCAGATCTAACTTTGCTTGGACTAGATGTTTCACTGTAGCCTCTGATGCAGCAAGAGCTTTCTTCATCTCTATGAGCTCATCAGCGGAGACTGGACCTTCTGCTGAATGTTCTGATATACTCTGGATTAAAAACAAATATACGACTATTTCAATATTTTAAGGGAGATAATTACATTTTTTACAATAAATTTGGATGCAAGGTTAAGTAAAGATTTTATCTATTTGTTTATTGAAAGGTAAAGACCTCTCAATTTTCAGGAGTCCAGACTTGGAAAGAAAATCAAACCAAAAGAAAATGTGTCGATAAGATTCTTACATGTGATGATGGATTTGTGTAGGCCTACAAGTGTGATTTTCAAAATATTAAAATAAATAAACAGATTACATAAAAATAAAAAGGCTTTTTGAAAAAAAGTATGTATTACATAAAGACTATTACAGTGGAACTTCAGAACCAAGAATCCTGATAACTGGGAACCCGGGAAATGGGGAAGGATTTGATAGAAGTTTTCTATATAAACTACCCTCTTCATCAGGAAGCTTTTATAATTAAATTTAGAAATGAGAAAAAAAAAAGAAAACTCATTCTATATAAGACTGACGTCTTTCACAAGCAAGTGAATAGGCCTACTTAGGCAGAGGTTGTTATTAGTCGCTATGTTTCTGGCCTGAACAAAAGACCATTTTCACAGCCTGCTTAGCAAATAAGTTTATGACAGCTGATGCCGTTTGCGTCCCCATAGACACTTAGACAGACCTGTTCTTTAATCAAGAGTTGTGCTGAAATCACACATGGTCAGCCTGACACACCATTTACCTGGATGGGCTTAGCTTATTGCTGATCATTCATGCCTAACTTTATGTGAGATACTTGCATGGCCATGTCTATAAAAAAAAACTTTCTCGTTCTGTTTCATAAGTGAATGAAGACCAGAATCTTGACCATAGTTTTTATACAACAAGATGGCAAGTTTCTAAATCACTAATAATCTCATATAAATGTCCTATATAAAAATCTATTCAAATTTTACATACAAACAATGATGGTTACTTTAGCTCAGCAAATCGGGAAAACATTGCCATCTTCTGCCATTTCCTAACTAGCCAGGTCCCATGTTTAAGAAATTTTTGTGCACAACAGCACATTACCCATCAGGACAGATCAAACAACATGTCTTAGGTTTCTTGATCTACAGAAAAAGTTCAACAGACCATGTGAAAGTTTAGAGGAAAAATAGAAAGATTAGGAGAAAATTAATGTTCCCTTTACACCACACATTTTGTAAAAGATCCATTTTAAGAAGCAACCAAAAGGTGAAAATAAAGATGTACATGTAGTAGAATGTTATTTGTGTTAGAAACAGCAGAGTCACATCTACCCTTGAGTCATTTTCATAAAGTTTTAGCCACAGAAAGAGCAGGAAAAAAATATTCTTTATCCTAGCACGGCAACACAAATCTAAAAAAAAATTATTGACATGCAATGCAGAATTGTTAGCTACTGGGTTTTCAGGTTGACATTGTGAATGCACTATTTCATAAAACAAGTGTACCTCAGTAAAAGACATCATAGAAGTAGGAGTGATGGAACGCTTTGCTTTTAAAAGACCCTGTTATACAGCAAAGAACAAAAACAAAAATTTTAACTGAACTATAATAAACACAACAAAATTTGAAGAAAAAAAAGAATTTTAAAGAGGACCACAGCACATAGCTACAAATTAAAGTAGAACGAATGAAATAAAATCGAAGTTTTTTTTTTTTCACTACAACATATACTTGTGCATTATTTTGATCTTTTTACAACTAAAAACAATAATTTCAAAGAAAATATATCCTGGTTTTTTTTTCCTTCTATTTACGTAAAAAAAAAAATTAACTGATGCCAAAAGAAGTAAGGAAAATGACATGCATACAAGAAAATCTACAGTGCCTATAACAACACCAATATTAGCTTTAAGGGTTAAAAATGCCTTTTGAACTAGTACCTTTCAAACCAAAATTCTTAAGATGACTAGTGGGTATTTGTAAGGCGCACTTTATGCTTTGGAAAATAACAAATTCTTAAGTTTTTCCGTACTTTAAAAGTACTTTTGCCTTTCGAATTGCCTAATATTAGGTAAAGAATTACATACTTAGCACCAATAATTGCTGTTTCCTGAAATGTGATTTTAACCAGACTGGTTGTACTTGTCTTGTAAGATTTAATCATCACTACTATACATGTAATAGTCTGATCCATATGTTGGCCAGAAAATTTCTAAAACAGTGGCAGATCATGTGGGATCACCTGCTACCATTTATGGATCAGCTTTTAACTCTTATGAGACAACATAGCTTTAAAATACGCTTTATATAAATATATTTCATTTATTTAACAGATTCTACTCTATGTGCAAGTTAACTCATACAGCCTTGTCTTAAATGAGGGCCTAGGTACGAGATGCCTCATGCACAGGGTTCGCGTACCAGGACCTGAGTATGAGTAAGTTCAAGAACTATGTATTGTGCATATTTATTGAAACTCGTTTATTTAATTATTTTTATGAATTTTCTTAGAAGTACATAGGGCAGAACTTAGCAACTGTTTGCGCAACATAGATGACGTTATGAGAGTAATTTTTGAGATTTTTAAAGCATCTGACAGTGAGAATGGTGAATGTTTGTCTGATAATAATCTTCATTATTGTGAAAATAATTCTGAACTTAAATCTACATCTAATCTACATCCCTTGATTTGCAGCTAGTGGTGGAGCTATGCCTAGAAATGAAAGACGTAATGTTTTAAAAAAGTTTATCTGAAAATTTTGTGAAAATTGGCAAAGAAAAAAGAAAATGGAAGAAATATTTCAGTGCAGTATGGATCACAACAACACAGCTTAGGATCGCCAGGCTATGTTTGCTAGGCAGGCTGACCAAAGCCAAGCTCTGACCTGCTTTTAGGTTCAATGCAAACTAGAACTAATATCAGAAAATGCCAGTGCTATTCACATGGCAAATCCCAGTGCATGCTCTTTTTAAATTGTAGCAACCTAATTTAAGTCTTGCCAGGCACCAGCACGAGACCTAGCGATTCCCTTGCCAAATGATCATTCAACATGATTGGTCAAAATCAGTCTGCCTGACCATCAGATGAGTGTCCCTTTCCTGTAAGTCCTTCCCTTTTTTTCACTTATGAACAAAGCGCCACTGAGGTGCCGCCAGTGAAAGACAAAAGGCAATATATTTTAAGACAAGCGCTGGTCGGCTAGTACCAGTCTGTAGCTGGTCCGCAGATCTCTATTTGCACTTGGCCTTAGGCTTTCAGATAGAGATAGCCAGGGTTGAATCTGTTAAAGGTGTTACAGGCTTTATGAAATGACACAAACATGTCCCATAGCAATCTAAATTCTAGGTCTAGATGATGTTCAAGGGTATAAGCAGCTCATACACAAAAAGCGGGCAATGTGAGGCTTCTCTAAAGAATGTTGTTTAGCACTGACACTGTAAGGACAGTAGCTGACTGTACATAGACTTATTGACAAGTCCCTCTTTTCAAGTTTCAGTAAGGTAAAGGTAAAGGTAGTTCCATACTCGACATGAGTGTAGGGGAACAAGGAGCAGGGTCCTTGTTTTTTCAGTACATCTGAGAATTCTATTCTGTTCATTTAATGTGTGGCAACAGCAAAAATCACACACAGCAAAGACCTAGAAATGAATTTTGTAAGTCACAGAGGCAGAATAATCATGATGTAGTAAGCCTATTTTCAATAGCCTATATCTCAATCTTACCTGTCCCAGGCCTACCACTCTAACCCTTCTCCACCACCTAATCTTGAATTATATGCAATTTTATAAAGTGACAAGATGTTTTACACTTTATTGGTTATGATTTCATTACTTTCGGGCAAACAATATAACAACAAGCAAAGAAATAGGCCTCATCAATATTATCATCTGTAACGAAGTAAGAGATTGTTTTAGTCTTGTTCCTTAGTCATGCTATGTACAATGTAGGCATAGATAAAAGCTACGCTTGCTTTCTTAGTGGAATGTGTTAGTATTCGTAGATATAACTTATGGTTTTTACATTACCTAACTGATTAAAATCTAGAATGATCGCCTATTGTTAGTTGTGTCGATCTTTGCTTCTAGATTCTTCTGGAGATTCCCGCCATGTTTGATGACATAGGAGGGATTTCAGGCGACTTATTTTTAACTTGGCTTGTGATTGGATGTTGCTGCCGTATTAGGCCACGCCTTTCCCACCTTTCTTGTAGAGGGTAGAAAGTTCGAGATAAAGGCAGACCAATTGTTCTAGAAGTGTGTTTTGCCTATAGAGCTCGCGTGGTTGATTGAGAAAAAGTTAGAAATGAAGAGAGAGCAAGACAGACACAATTTTGGAGTGCAGAAACAAGTGTATGAGTAGTTTTGTGCAAAAGCTAGATCTACAATTTGTTCATGCTGAACCCTGGCAATTCAACTGTTATTATTTTCAACTGCTGCTGGATGTAAATACTGTTTCGTGTTGATTTCTTCATTTTGAGTTGAATAAACTTATTTTCTACCTTCTTCACATGAATTTTCACGTTTTTCAAGATTTTAAAAGAACTCACAGGTCTCGCGTCAGGAATTTTATTCGTTTACTCGCAAATTATTTCTGGTGTTTATGACATCATCTAAGAATAGCAGAGTCACTGTCTACATCATGAGTGAGCAGTCCGAGCCAGTCAAGCTAAGGAGTGTGACTGGAGTGTGAACTGAGTCAACTTGTGAGGAGGATGCTACCTATACCAAAAAAAATCGGGCCTAAACTCTTTGAACCGCTTGAAAGCAGCTGTTGAGTTAGGTCTACATGGGTGGGAGCATGAAATCTGAAAAACCTGCAGGCTGCTCCATTTTTTGCCCCCAATCTTACAAAAGCCTGCAGAGTCTGCATGTCTCACAAACTCAAGTTCAATGTGATTGTCACTTTGTAATCTACCGGTACATCTATCTTTTATAAGTTGCAGTGTGTCCATATTGCCATTGGATGCAAAAAATTTTTCCCAGCACCACGACTGGATGAACCAAATACATTTTTGTGATGGTGTAGAAATTTTTTTCTAGCACCCTGTTACTGATAGATTTATTTAATTGCCATACATTTCCGATAAAGTACAATGTACCATCTTTGTTACAATTAACTTTAGTTCATCTCAAAAAGTGATGGCTATCCAGTAACACCTATTGCTTACATTTTACAAACTGTCTTAAAACAAAATGTTTTATCTGATTCTAACCACAGGTATATTTGACTAACTTGAAAATAGATCAATGACCAATTTTATAAACATTACGTTTAAACATAATTCATAATATTAACATTCAGTATGCCTACTACCTGTAGTAAGGCTAATTATCATTATTTTTATAGGAAACCCACATTTGGAGGATCCTTTACTTTCATCTAGATTTCACTGGCTTGATGAATTTACATTAGTGAAATCAGCAATTAATGGCATTTTAATGCGACAGGCTTATTTACCCATTCTATTTATATAGTGCCTCCATTAACGAATTTTAGTTCCTCAGTATACATGAATTTGAAAATGACGCAGGACCATTTTATTAACCAATAAAATGACTATATTTAAAAATGTACATAGGTGGCCTCTGTATCTCTACAATCAGAACCTTGCGAGCATAAAAGGACAACACTATGTTTCTGATACAGGGGTCACTCCTAATCCTATGCATCTGTCTTATTCTTAGTATATGAATGCTCACATGTTCATGCACTGATCACAAGAACGAATGACATAGAGTCAGGTTAAAAATGTACTAGATCTCAGTAACACTGTAATCCCCTCACAATATCGTCCGACCACCAGAGATTTTTCAGAACCTAAACTTCACACCACCATCCCTCCTCTTCCACGTGATTATTACTCATTTTGAAATAATAGAAGAAACCGTATTTGTAGGCCTATGTGCCAGTCTCACTTTAGTCTATTTAAACTACTTCATATTAAAAGAGAGAGAGAGAGAGAGAGAGAGAGAGAGAGAGAGAGAGAGAGAGAAGATGGGTGTTGTATTGAGAGACTAACATTTAAGTTTGAGGAATAAAAGTTTCAGTTTCAATAATTAGTGTACAATCAATATATTTTTCCTGGAAAAGATTGGTGCGATGTTCGTATGGACACATTTGCTTTCACATAGAGAACCAGTCTCTGCCTAGCAAAATCGGAGCGAAAAGTCGCCAACTCTTGTTTATGTTTTTGTTTTTGAAGTGAGCTTAGTGCTCACACATGAGAACACTGTGAGTATCAAGGAAGAGAGAGGGTAGAGGGCCTTAGTTTACCATCGTGGATTGGTAGCTCTAGCCTTGAGATTTTTCAACACTCTCTAAGCTCACTGCTTGTGCAACTCATTTAGTCCGTCCAATGAACAGAATTGACACACATGTACATAAATTTATTAGCAGAAATGGCAAGTGTGGGTTGTTGTCCTTTCTTTTTACTATTATGCTGTTCTTACTTTGAAAGCAGGGAAACTTGTGGGGCCATCGGACAAGTAAAAATACATGTGATGCCGGTACTGACTGCACTGTAGATCTACTTAAGTAGGGCCTACTTGATGCATGTGCACAGGGCCATGACCTGATGACCGCAAAAGAACAATGACCTTCCTATATTGCCGGCACTCAGACGCGGATTTTACCAATGCTGATCGAGTAAACTAGGCAAAGGTAGTCTGTGTGGACCGGAAACTACCGACACTTGTTGAAATTGAGACAGAAAAAATGGAAGCAGAAAGTGGTTCGTTCAGCCCGTCAATGAATTCAAGGAACGAATAATGTACCAAATCCAAGCACTTTTCCACGGCGTTTTCGCAAAAAGAAAAAATTTAACCTAAGTAGTTTTCTAGTGAAGAGAATTTAAGATAAGAATAGCGCGGGAACACTGCTTTTAGTTCAATGAAGTATACTCATCCGTACCAGTCTTCCTTTGACCTGGCCGGGCGGGTCTACACATGCGCTGAGCCCCTTCCCTTATCAGTCACTGCCGCAAACGGTTCTATTTTCGATAATTCGGCTCTGATTTTTCCAAACTAACCTTTATGGTAGGATAAATAAATCTATGCCCTTTTGGCTGCTGAGTTTTAAAGAAAGTTACAGGGAAACAAATTGTTGGCTTGAACCGAACTTGCGAAAATCACGGTTACAAAACGAAAGTATTTCATCTTTTCTTCCGACCGATTTTTTTTTATCCCGAATGACATTTGGCCGGCAAGCCATGTCCTGAAATCTTGACTGGCTGGCATGCCGGCTACAGCCGGTACTCTCCCACCCATGGGTCTAGTTTTCTAAATTTTGTAAATTGTTGATCACATTTCGCAAAATTTTCTGGAAAAAAAAAACAACAAAAAAACCCACAAATGGGCAAATCAATTATTTTGACCTTATGCCCCCTTAATCAAAAAGGCAGAAAGCAAGGGCAGAAGACCTATTTAGGAGGTTTCCGGGGTATGTTTGTTGACAGTAACAGATTACAACGATGACTTTTTGTGTCATTTTGACTTCTTTTTCAAAGAAAATTTAGGCCGAATTTAGCCTGAAGGCCAAAGCTTCCTAGCCCTGAGAATTGACATTGAAAGAAAGGAACTTTCAGGTTCTGGCACAATTTAAATGTCTCACCTCAGCTGTAATGTCTGGCCTCATTTCTTCTCTCACACTCTTAATACTCTGGGTATCAATACTGCTGTAGTCCTCGTCAGATGCCACACTGTCATACAGGGGTTCATCATCGCTGATTGTGCTGATGCGCTGGGAGTCACGGAATAACTTGTCTGCAATAGGGCAAATAAAAAAAAAGTTAAACTGAGTAAAACAAATATTTGTAATAAAAAAATAAAGAAAAGTAATCAACATCTTTTTTGTTATTAAAAATTTTTACTAAATGATTAAGTTATACTAATAGAATATGCCATCTTGCTATTTCCATCATAATGTGTGAAAATATACAGATTATACAACATAACCATACCATGAAAACCACGGCCTGGATCTTTAGGTATCTGTAAAGGTGCTGTGTATCCAGTTTGCCTCCTCCGTGCATCATATAAGATATCCACGACCAAAGTTGCAAATTCTCTTGCATTAAAGCGAGCAAGTTTTTGCCTTCCCTGGAAAAACAAAATTTTTTTTGTAGCAACCAATTCTCCGATGTAACCAACATTCACATAAAAATGTCACCGTATTTAGATTTCACTTTTTAATCAATTTTTCTCACAGAGATGCTAGAAGAACCTGACAAAAAAACCTGAAAATTCTCACCCCGTTTCGACCAGTGTGTATTTCGCAACCACTTGCTCAACCAAAACTATACACTTTGAGCCTAATTTAGGTTAGGCCTACATAAAACCATTTCCACCATAAAAGTAGAAGTTCAAACTTGTGAATTTCTGAAGTAGTTTGCATTATAAATAAAAGAATGTTAAGGAAGACAAAAACTACTTTAGGTACCAAAATAAGTAGGGAAAATTTCTAAGCTTGTTATCTCTTGGCAGGAAATAGGCCTACAGTTTGAAGAAAGCTTACCTTAACTTATAAATAAGTAATATGGTTGAGTAACTTTGCCACTGTTCAATTAAAAAAATTAAAAACCTGGATGCAAAATAATATGTAACCCTAAAATTCTTAACCATGTAGATCTACAAGACTGTAGGTCCCATCAGGTCTAGTCTATTGTCTAGAGCACTAACATAGATCTAGATCTACCTTGACTTAAATTAGTATCTAGATCTACATCAAATTATTTCATTGTCTAATCTAATGAGCTCTGTTTCTCTGGTGAGCCAGTTAGAAGATAAGATTTAGAATCTAGGTTTACAGATTAGGCTAATGTTGTCAAGAACAGAACTGTAAAATTTCAGGTTTGTCTCTAACAGTGAAAAATTTATCAGAGACTTAGCCTAAAAACTAAATCAGAAATGCACCTCTTTGATAGAAATCGAGGAAATCTTACCTAAACTAGAGGCTACATATCTCTACTAGCACTAGATTGCTGCTCACAAATATCTTCCTAGAACAGAAGATGCTCCTGTCCAGGAAAACTCGCATGCATTCAAATAGAAACTAAACTTGAAAAAATTACATAGGGCAGCCAGCGACACAAAAAGCTAAAATTTTAACTGCTGATTATTTTTTTCTTAATATTTCTTTATATTCTAATACTTTGATCACATCGTTGTTTTAAATATTGATATAAGCCATCCCACTTTGGTAAAAGCCACTTTTGTTTTTGGCTATCATTACAGCAGTTCTGTTGCACTTGCAGACTTGTCTCTTTTTACTGAGTCATGTTAAAATGGGTGGTTTTAAGACAAAAAAAAACCCCATGAAAATATGTTCTATAGATTTAAGTAAAAAAAAATGTGACTCAATAATCTGTTTTCTTCGATGACATCTTAACATATTTCATTAAACATTTAGGGTCATGATCGGGCATAGTTTTTAAGAGAAAAATAAGAAATTGACAATGACAGCTTCCGTTCTTTGAATAAAAAATGAGGATTTGTTTTGGAATTTAGTGCCCACAATTAACAATAAAGCTTAGGTATTTTTGTTAAGCATGTCTGAGTGATATTAGGATTAGATCTAGAATCAACAACTCTGGACATTGATCTAACTTACCTAAAACGCCTGCCCTATTAATGCCCACGCCAATGTTATTTACACAAATACTTTTCTTCATCTCACTTTTTAAAACTTTTTCCTTCTTTTAAAATTTTCACTAAGCTAAATCTACCTCATATCTAGATAAACTTCAAATAAAAACTAGGCCTATGCCTACTTTTCATGATATGAAGATTAACAGATAATTAACTTAACAAAGTTACCTAGGTCTAGATTGAAACAAAGACAAATGCACTTAGATATATTTAACTGCCATGCACAGAACAGTGTAAACAAAGATATCAAAACACCCGAGATTCACTCAAAATCCTATAATGTATACGGAACCTTGTAAAAAATAAACAAGGTGATATTCTTGATTCATCATGAATTGAAAAATAATTTAACAACCAGTTTGAAAGGGAAAGACAGTTTCTCTTAGCTATAGGGCCATGTAAAAAAGCCAACAATAGATCCAAAAATAGTCATCACAAGGCATTTAAACTTTTTAAAATTCTTTAAAATTAAAGAGAAACAAAGAAATAAATTCCTCATTTCAAGAGAAGCGTCAACTAAATAAACTTGCATGTGAAAGAATAATGGAAATAATTTGTACATGTATAAAGACTAAAAATGTATGTTTTTCTATCATAAAATGCATATGACTGATGGCCCACACAGTGGACCTACTCAGCTGAAGAAACGCAACTATGTCGCGTAAATTGGAGTTGCGCCCCTATTTCACTAAAATCCCCGATTGCATTGAATTAAAAGATCTTGTCATACCTGATTTCTTGTTGTAGACAGTTCTGGATTCACAGGTAGGTGAGGTACTGTGAGTCGCTCACTTAAGACAGATGTGTGGTCATGAGTTTGAAGCCAAACTGGAAAGCAACAATAAAAAGTGAAATATGTCTTTAACTGTACAAAAAAATGTTAATTCACTTAGGCTGTCACATCAGATTTCCAGGAGAACACACAGACACAGAATGTGATCTTTTCCCTTCACAACTTTACTGCAAGCTTTATTATGTGCTAAACTTCAGTGTATATGAAGCTTTAATTATGCATGTGGAAATTATAAATAAGATGTTTTCTTCCCTACAATTAAAATTCAACATTTTTCTTGGTGTATCTTGAATTTTTTAAAATGTATTTAAGTGTATTCAGCCATAAAAACAGCTGGAAATAAGAAATTTATTTAGAAGACTATTTAAATCCTTCGGAGGGTAACATTTAAATGCATTTTCCCCATTTTCTCAAGAAGTTGGTCTCAATGATTCTCTATCTTTTAACTCACGGCATTATCAAAATATAAAAATGAGTGAGATCTTTTAAAATGAATATAAATCTCAAAATTCCTGAACTGCACTTTTGTGGGACCCTGAAACAAACAATGTCGAGTCATCACTTTGAAATTTAGATAAAAATGTTTGCAAGTGAGAAAACATTAGTGTCTTGACAGCAAAACTTGCACATAACAAAAAAAACACCCATCCAAACAAAACCACAAACAACCCACAACATAAAATGTATGAATTAAAAGAATAAAAGAATACAATACTGAAATGCTTTTCATAAAATCTATATCTTGAAAATAAAAACAGCAATAAATCTTTCTAAAAATAACAAAACAAATAAGCAACATGTATAATAATATCTAATTATTGCTGCATTGATTTAAAGTTTTCCTCATCCTAGGCATGAGCATGACACAACCAACCCCACAAATTGAAGAAAAAATAAGAAAAAGAAAAACCAAATTAAAAATAATATTCAAACAAATTCTACCATTGAATAGAAATTGAGGGTCTACTTACTTGAATCGTTTTCTCTTCTGTCTACTTCATCATACACATCCATGGCAAGTTCTTCAAACAAGTGATTTGGTAGCTAAAGATGATGATATAAAATTATAAAAAGAACACGCCGCACAACTCCAACATACATTTACATTTTTAACCCAGCATAAACTAAACATCATGAGGCATAATGATAATTATAAAAAATAAAAGGAAACTTCTTCTTCCCCTCTCAGTTTCCCAGGAAGCACAGACTGACAACAAAAGTCTTCCAGATCATCCTCTCTTTTGCTAGCTTTTCCAGTTAAAAAGAAACTAGTATTGATTTTTTTTAAAATTGGGGACAACTTTTTAAAACATCAATGATGTTCAGAAAATTGAAATGCACATGTACCAAAAATCTTCTCAGAAATTGAAAATCACACATCCATTTTCTTGGAAAAAAGCCATCTATCTAAGTTAACACATACAGCTTTTCTCTTTCTATATTATCCATACTACTTTTACTTCCAAACACCAAATGATCCATATTAATTTTCAAAACTCAACATTTTGATCTATCAGGAACGAGATTAGCGGGAAAACAAGAGTTATCATGCCTGGTTGAAAGGCCGTGTCCAACACAAGACTTAAAAAATAATGCTTTCTTAGCATTGTCAGCATAAGAATCTTCTTACTTTAAATTCGCTTAGGCTTATAATTTAAAGTGCAATAACCTTAACCCATTCCAAGTAAAATTGGGCAGATTTTTAATTAAGTTTATTTTGCAAACACTCTTATCTAAGCTACGCTGTCTCTTTCAATGCTATACATGCAGCTTCTCTTCTTTATCTTTGTTAGTATTTTTTATAATATTTTTTTTGGTATTGTACATTAATATATGTAAAATTGACGTAATTATAGAATAAGACAATAAACACCTATTATTTACAACCATAGACAGGTTTTTCCAAATTTAATGACTCATTGCTGATAAACTTAACACAATAAACACAATTAATATAAGTTTTTTAATGGATAAGGAAGAAAAATCGCAAGCTAAGCTACGTTACTGATATCGTTAAAAAAATCCATTTCGCTAACATCAAAACAAGGTGTTAAATTTTTAGGCTTAATTGTTGATCAAAACATTACAGATCTAGAAACTGAAGTTATTTACAACAAACTTTAAAACTTTTGTTGCTCTTCAAACGTAGGCCTACTACAGATTTTTCACTTAAAACGCCAAAAGGTTGCTATTGTATTTTTTTTTGCTACTACAAAGCCAACTGACACGATCGAGATAGCTCTAAATGAAACTAGCGTAGGTTAATTCTCATAGGTAAAGAAGATCAACATGCAACAGTTTGCTTGCATAGCTGCAATCAGTCGCTTATGACATTCCCCTTTCTCTTCCACTCCACACAAGATGACTCATGTAGGCATTAGGCTTCTAGTTTTACCGAAAATGAAACATTTAAAGCATGTAATACAGAGCCAATATGCCATAAACATAGTTATTTTAGAGAATTCAGGCTTTCCAAACAGTAAAACAAACAAAAGATATTGCTTTTGCTGACGAAGTAAGTTGGTTTATAGTTTTAAATTTCATTTGTCAACAATGATAAATTATCAAGTCAACGCTCAGTAGTTTGAATGAAACAAAACAATGAAAACTAGAAGAAAAAATATGCTTGCGCCTGGGCTGCCTTTCTGCCAAGAATGGCTACTCTAATTCTCTCTTGAAATCGCATTGCCGATTGGTTTGATATCATATATAATAT
>BMAT01007340.1:27607-49808 GCA_019649035.1 Elysia marginata
TTCAACTTATTACTCATATGGACAGAATGTGAGTCACATAATAGTTTTAATTTGTACTGCATAAAAATCATTTAAATTTGGTTCACATTCATATAAAGTCTTACTTTTATGTTTTGAAAACTACTAAGTTTTTCTTTCGTTTCATTCTTATTTATCATGGGTCGTCAATTTCATTCTTACTCTGTCCACAGCTAATGGATATTGCCGCAGTGAAGCAATTATGGCAATATTCCTTCAAAAAGTTCCAGAGAGCAGGCGGATATATGCAACTGTTGTTCACACAAAATCAAACTGTGATGGCTATAAAGAGCAGGGTAGTGTTGTTAAATTACTAATCTTTCGTCACAATTTAATGAGGAAAAAAAAGGAGTTTATAATTAGGGGGTCTAAAAAGGGGGAAAAAATTAGATTTTTCTGGACATCACAGTTTTTACACAGTGAATACAATTTAAAAGTCTCTTTTTTCATGCAGATGCCAGTGCAGGTCTTTCCTTATAGCTTGTCAATAATAATTGGAAAATAGCGTGAATCACAACATTGGTGTATCCGGTAACATCAGAGTTGTGGTCTAGTCTACTTTTTGAAGTGCTCGCATGCAAAACTTTCATAATGTCTTTTATATCGGTACAGTATTGTTGTTGTTGTTGTTGTTCATCTTCTTCTTCTTCTTCTTCTTCTTCTTCTTCTCCTTCTCCTTCTTCAGTAAGTCATTTGAATTTAAAAAAAACGCCTAGCTGGCGTCCGGGATTGGTTAAAATAGCTGTGTAAATTTTCAGACCTTTGCATACTATCTGTGAGGTGTGAATCTCTAATACACAGACAGACAGATAGACAGACAGACAGGCAGAACGACACTACAAACTTATATATATAAGTAATTGTGTATTAACACAATAATAAAGTGCTCAACAATGTTGGAGCATGTTAGTAGTTATGATCTACCTTCTCATGTCAAGAGAGAGAGAGAGAGAGAGAGATAGATCATATATATTTGCGTTTTTTATATACTTTCAGGAATCACATACCCATCAGGAGAACTCCAAAAAAGACTGATCAATGAGCTGTATGCTGAGATTGGCATTGATCCAGTAGATGTAAGTACCGTGTTAAACCTTAGACTAATGGGTTACTTTATGAGTTAAGGTAGATAAGGTGAGAAAGTTCAGCAAGCTGGAAAAAACAAAAGTTAACCTAAACCGACTTCATGCAAAGAATGAAAGCACGTAATAAAAAAGAAAGCCAAACGTGTAAAGCAAGGGCTAAAACGACAAGCATTTTAAGGATTGAAAAATGAATAAAAATAAAGTAAAGTAAGGCGAAAAAATTTCTTTTTTTTCCAACAAGTGTCAAATTTATAGTTACTGGTGTTATTGACTTTACATAAACACAATATATGTAACTTGTAAACAAGCCATATATATTTTTTGTATTACTTTGATAGATCAGCTATATGGAAGCTCATGGTACAGGCACTAAGGTCGGAGATCCACTAGAAACGAATGCTATTGTGGATGTGTTTTGTAAAAACAGAACAAGCCCACTTCTCATCGGTTCCACCAAGAGTAATATGGGCCACCCAGAGGCACCTGCAGGTTCACTATGATTTCCCAATGAGTGACATGTTTATAGTTTTCATTGTAATGAACTGGTAAATTTGTTTTTCTTAAAATTTTCGGCCCCGTGGTGACGCTGGACTGGGAATGGGGAAGTGCTCCCTCGAGACTCGTCGGAGCGGAGGGTTTAATAATGTTCCATTAATTTCTCTCACAGCATGCCTACTTTTTAAAATTTAAAACTAATTAGTCAAGGATATCTAGCCTCAAATACACTATAAGAAGAAGATATTATTTATTTTTCCATATGTCATATCAAACTCCATAAACTAACAAAAGAAGTTAACTAATTATCTAATCAAACCGGGTCACAACAAGAATAGAAAGCACATGGGGAAAAAAAGAACATTTGCTGATAATCCTCAATCATACACAAGTTTTTTTTTTGTATCTAAGATTCGAACTGCACCTAACAAGTTGTTGTTACTAATTCACCTAAGGAATACTGGTAAAAAAGTCATTGATTATCCAGCGATACCTTCAGTTTGACATGCTTTCATACTGAAATACTGTGGCATGTCTATAGATTTCATTGTGATGAACATTTGCTGGTAATCGTCAATCATACAAGGGATTTTTGTGTTGTAAAATTAGAACGGCACATGCCAAGTTGTTTTAATTCACCTAAAGAATACTGGTATGTAAGTCTTTAGTAACGACTAGAAGTCTACATTGGTAATGATTGGTGTGAAAATCTATACGGACGAATAATGGACAAATTTTAATTAAAAACGACTCCGTAAAGTTGGTAGTTATGAGCAAACCAAGCTTTAGCGTTTGATTCCAACATTGTATATTGTAAATCTGATCGTATTTTCAGAATTTTGTCCAATAGTTTGAATAAGATAATAATTATTTGAATTTTTTTGAAAAATTTTGTCATGCATGCAAGCCAACCACCAATTGGACCATCTTCTTGTCTTCACAGGTCTAACATCTATAGCAAAGATCATTATTTCTATGGAGGAGAAAGTCCTTCCACCAAACCTCCATTACAACAACCCCAACCCTGAAATCCCAGGGCTGACAGACGGCAGTCTTCAGGTTGTTGACAAATGTACCAAGTGGGACGGGGGACTGGTGGCCATGAATTCCTTTGGGTTTGGTGGAGCCAATGTACATGCCGTTTTCAAGTGAGTAACAAACATCACAACCCAAGATACCTCATTATTTCATTCACCCACCACAAGTTGCCTGGGTACAATAGCACAACTGCTAGTATAACATTGTAAAGATTTCCTGTTAGCAAGCGTCTTAGAAAAGCTGAGTAAACATTTAAAGATGATTAAAGGATTCAAAGTGAGTAACAAGCATCACAACCCAGGATGCCTCATTATTTTATAATTCACCCACCACAAGTTGCCTGGGTACAAGAGCAAAACTGCTATAATATTGTAAAGATTTCGTGTTAATGTTAGCAAGCGTCTTAGAAAAGCTAAGTAAACATTTAAAGATGATTAAAGGATTCAAAGTTGTTTATTCTTGAAGTTTGACCTACACGCAACTTTATATATATCTCACTATCAGTCCAAATAAGTCGGATGTCGAACATTTGACAATCATACAAGATGTTGGCATTGTGAAAACACATTTTGTGAACCTCTAAAATTGTGTTAACAATTGCTTGGAAACATAAAAGTGTAGTAGAAAGATATAATATTTAACTTCTTGTTATTCAAAATATACAGAAAAAGTGATGTCACTCTAATTTTCGACATCGGATTTTTTAAACTAGTTGCGATACTGATGAAAGTAAAGCCCCCGTCATTTTTACTAATTCGACTTTGAACTTCATATGAATAGCCAGGGGGGGGGAGGGTTCAATATATTTAGACTTGTAAAAAATGTGATAAATACCTATTTATTTTTTTTGTTATTGTTTTTTAGATCAAATGACAAAGAGCTGAAACAGCCCCATCCTGCAAGCGACAAACCACGCTTGTTCACCTACAGTGGCCGCACAGGTGCTGGTGTACAAGCTGTGTTGCAAGAAGCTCGTAACAATGCTGCCAGTGTGGAGTTTCAAGCTCTTCTAGAAGCATCAGTCAATATGCCTACTCAATCCATGCCATACAGGGGGTGCACGGTGCTCAACGCATCTGCAGACTTTGAGACAATCCAGGTGAAACCATAATTGGACAAGATTTTTTTTCGGGGGGAGGGGTATTGTAAAGAAAGATTCATGGGTGTTTAAAAAGAGATTTTTCTAAAGTTATATTTAACATTCTATTTCTCAGCCAGAGGTGCTGGGTCATTTGTTTACTCTGCTAAACACTGTTTGAAGGTAACTAACTAACAAAGTTGTCACTGTAGGTAAAGCTATACCTCATAGACCTTCACGTAAAACTAGCTGACCTTTTTTTCTAACTTCTCAAGTTAGTTTTGAAAGAAAAAAGAGAAGTGACGCTAGTGACGTATTAGAAAGCAAAAAAGTACTTTTTGTTTCAAATAGTCTAATTGCTTTTTTATTGAAGTACTGTGACATTCTTGTAAAAAAAAAATAGAGCTGTCGTTGCAAAAGTGTTCGAACTAAATACCTTTATTACTCACATTTACTAAATTTGTTATATCTTTTTCATTCTGGTATAGTTTGTAAGGCTTATAGGGTGATCTAAGTGCCTTATTTTCATCTCGATTATTCCTCCTGTGTTCTTTCTTTCCTTTGTCTTTATCTCTCAACGTATGTGTCCTCTCATTTTCGTAGTCAAGTCAAAAATATCCACAGTCTCCACCTAGTTTTTCTCTCTTTCTTTACAGTTTGCACAAGTATCTTACCGTGAGATCAAAATGTAAAGCTCAAAACAATCGCATACGCCTTTAGGGAGAGGTAGGGTAACAGTCTACCTTTTCAAGGGAAGATCAAGCCATACTTTAAAGTTATCATATAATTTTATGGACTCTTAAAATGGAGTGAGAATTTTTTTTTATTTTTAACCACTTTTACTTTGTAACTTATTTTCAACTTTTAGTGCCATTTTCTTCAAATGTCTAGAAATGTGGGCCAGACCCCCGACCCATTTGGTTTGTGTTTTCTGGGGTGGGAACCCAGTGGCATGGCATGGGTCGCAAGATGATGGAACTTGACTTGTTCCGCCAGTCAATTCAAAGATCTTCAAAAACTCTCAGCCAGTTCGGCATTGACCTCTATGATATGATCATGAATGGAGATGAGACAACGTTTGACGATACAATGCACTCCTTCATCGGCATTATCTCCATTCAGGTAAAAAACTCACCTTTGTAATTAATTTTGTTTAAAGTTGTATTTCAGTTTTGAGGCCCAGTCGAGATCCTCTTGATACTGACGTTAACAGATGATAAATTTATGTCTTATTTTTGTGAAACAAAATTAGTCCGCCTCCCCCCTCTCAAAGTTATAGGAAATTAGCGCCGAAACATTTTCCATGAGGGAGGTTTATTCTCTCAAGACCTCCTGCTGATTAGCTCCTGTTGAGTGTCTTAAAATTAATGAAAAATTCTGATTTACTATTTATTCTATTCAGGTGGCTCTTGTAGATTTGCTTACAGCTATGGAGATAAAACCAGATGGCCTTGTTGGGCACTCGGTTGGAGAGCTGGGTTGTGCCTATGCTGATGGATCCTTGACCGCTGAAGAGGCTGTGCTTGCTGCGTATTGGAGAGGACGCTGTATTTGCGAAGCCAAGCTTCCGGTGTGCAAGATGGCTGCTGTTGGTAAGTTCCTGTTCGATTTATTTGTTTTTTTTTTGTTCTAGTGACAAGCGGCTTTTGTTTTATAAACAATGCTGTAGATGATGTGATATAGACAAGTTGTTTGATTGAGGCATACAATAGTAAATATACCCGCTATCTATTTGAAAACAAACCGATATTGCTAGAAATCTGGAAAAAAAAATCTGGAATACAAAGAGCGCTCATTTCCGTTGCTTAAATTTTTCCTACCGTGCCACACAAGGGGTGCGCTATCTGCCACGATATAGGTAAGAAAAAAAGGCGGAAGGAATTGTCGATTTATCAACCAACCACCACTGACCCTGATGATATTTTGGTTATCCCTATAAATGTAATGAAGTTGTTAAAAGTATTGGTATTAGCAATTTCTGGTAGTAAATGCTTTCATCTTTTATTCTCACTAGTAAAAATATATTGATTTTTTAAAAATAAATGCGGTTATTTTGGACTATTCACTAGGCATGACGTGGGAAGAATGCAAGCAGATGTGTCCCCCCGAAGTAGTTCCTGCATGCCACAACTCAGTGGATACTGTGTCAATATCTGGCCCAGTCGATGCAGTCACCAAATTTGTGGAAGAGCTTAAGGCAAAGGGCATCTTTGCCAGGGATATCAATTCATCTAATGTAGCCTTTCATTCATATTTCATGAATGATGTGGCTCCGCAGCTGAAAGCAGTTCTGAGCAAGGTTAATGGCCAAGATTATAATTCTATTTCGACTTCAAAGAAAATTCAAGTATTCACACACTTCACAATACGTTTTAAGCAGCCATAATGCTATTTTATGTACCCAAAAAACATGTTTTAAGAATCACAAAAATGTCGAAATTTGTCACTTTACTGACTTAGTGTAAAGGCAATTTTTGTTGGTTACGTTGTTGATTTGTGCCTACTAGTTCTGTTCAAGAAAAAATTAGAGACTAAAAAAGCCAATAGATAAAAATATTTTTTATTCTTTGTTGGTTGGCTAGCTTCAAGCTTTATTCCTTCTGTTTCCAGTGTATCACTCCAAAACAGCGCTCAGCCAAGTGGATCAGCACCTCAGTACCGGAGGCTCGCTGGGGAGAAGACCTGGCCAAATACTCTTCTGCCGATTACCATGTTAACAACCTTGTGAGCCCAGTGCTCTTCCAAGAAGGTCTGCAGAAACTGCCACCCAACGCCATAGCTATTGAGATTGCTCCTCACGGCCTTTTGCAAGCTATTTTGAGACGATCCCTGAGCCCTGAGGCTACATTTGTCAGCCTCATGAAGCGTTTTCATGAGAATAACATTGAGTTCTTTTTTGACAGTCTTGGAAAGTGAGCCATGACTTTAATTTTATCACCTCAGTGTAACGTGGAAGTGTTTTGGTATCTCGAAAAAACCCACATAAAAACATGAAAGGCATTTAGACCATTTTCTTTTTAAAAAGTCATAAAGTATAGGAAGTAATATGTCAATAAAACCCTGTTTTTGTTATTTGTTCATTTATGATGATTTACAAATTTTATCTTTTAAATTACTTATGTTTCTCAGACAGAATTTAGATAAATATTTGCTACATTTCTTTGACCGCCAATGTTTTTATAAGGACTTTGTGGCTACAAAATTGACTTTGCAAATACGATTATACCCTTCAACAATCTTATCACAAAAGAAAATTAAACTTGCTCACTTCATCTGGCTATCAAATAATTTCCTTTTCTGTCTTTCGTTATTTGAACTTCTTTCCGACGTATTTGAATATATGTTAATCCTCATTTACATCTTAAGACTTACGTAAAGTTCTGTTATGTTGAGTTTGGTATATGTTGTGACCGACGTGTGTGCGGATGAAAATGTGAAAAACTTTATTTCCAGACTTTACAGGACAAATGCATTATTTTTAATAACCAGATTTGAAGCTGCATATGTCCATTTGTTCCTATTTCTAAATTAATTATGACTACGTCTGTAGAACAAATTTATTGAAAAAAAGATAACTAAAGTATTATTATTATTATTATTATTATTATTATTATTATTATTGTTATTATTATCTATTTATGATCATCAGGTGTTTTGCCCATGGCATGAATCTGAACCCTCTAAAACTGTACCCAGCGGTTGAGTTTCCAGTACCAAGGGGAACTCCAAACGTATCAACCTGTATCTCAAAGATTTGGGACCATTCAGTTGATTGGCGTACGCCCACTGAAGAATCCTTTGAGATGAAGAAGGGAGGGACCTCATCTGATGCCAAATTCGAGATAGATGTATCTGAAGAGTCAGCAGATCATTACATTGTAAGAAATCGAGAGTCTTAAGTAAAAGCATAAATTATGCTGAGGAGCCGATTTTCCGAGTTTTTAAAAACTTAATTACCCAACTTTTTAAAAATTATTCCACTATCTTGCGAGTAATAACTTTTTTTTAGATTTTTAGCGAATGTTTTATTTTTCTATTTCTTTACATATCGTCATAATATTTAAACTGGTTATGACTAAATACACTGATAAATATAAGTTTATTATATCCCAAAAAATAATTATTTTATGTAACTGAAAGTGCCTTCCAAAATAATTACAATTAATTTTTAATTAAAGCTTAGTCCTATTTTTGCTTTGTCACAACCCTGTGTTTCTCGTCGTCGGCATTTCTTTAGGTGACTGTTTGCCCTGTCAGGCTTTCGTCTAATTATCTTTATGTTTGGTGTGACATTTGTCCCGTGAAGTCAAGGATTAAAGTTTTATACATTTTCATCCGCCCACAGGCTGGTCACAAAATAGATGGGCGAGTGTTGTACCCTGCCTCGGGATACTTGACTCTGGCGTGGCGAGCACTTGCAAGACTCAAGGGTCAGCTGTACGAGCAGATGCCTGTTGTTTTCCAGAATGTCAGTATACACAGAGCCACTGTCTTGCCTCCTACAGGTAAGCCTAGATCTATATCTTCGTAAACATAAACACCATACAGTTGTGTCTCTCGTTTTCTTACAGGTGGCGGAATACAATTGTTAGGAATATTCTTCATTGAGTCATGAACCTTTTTAAGTTTTAAGGAATCGGTTATTTCATTGGCTAAAAGTAAATGATAATAGTCTTCCACCTCCCAAGGTCATTCTCAAGACTTTTAACATATTTATCCCTCCAGGCTAAGACACACCAGAGCAAATTCAACTCATATTTCAGAGCGTTATGGTACGGCTGTCTGTTAGGCGCTCAAATTCAAAGACTCTGCAAACTTACATCACTGCCTTTAGCTAATAGTCATTGTACAAGTGGGTGGACTTAAAGAAGCGTTGATGAATTGCTAAAATAAGACCATTACAACAAGACCCGTGGTCGGGAATCAAATTTTGAACCACCGAAACAGTCCGACGCGCAAGCTACCGAGACACGTCACTAAAAAAAAACGATATGTTCACTTTATGAAAAGCAGTAGTTGATAAGGAATGAGTTTTTTTTCTACTTTACAAAGCCCTTATAAGTATAGAGGGTTTACTTTTTCAAAGAAGTTTATCTCTTTAATACTAGCTAAAAGTTTTATAAATATAGTTTTAGTGCATATATATATATATATACACTCCTATATCCTAAGAATGTATTTATACTCACCAGGGAAATGCGTTTTATCAGACATGGTTAAAGCTTGAATGAGTGATAATTTTGAGGTAAGAGGTTAGCCATTGATGATAATAGCCGAAGCATGATTGCCTTTGGTGTGCTTAGAATCGTCGGCTTGTATTTGCTTCAGCATCTACCGCCTTGCCACTCAAAGAAGCATGACGACATTTCTTTCCTTTTTTAAGAAAGTTTCATGACAAAGGTCTTTGTCCAGACTCTGTTTGACTTGCTAAATTAAACACACTCATCCATAGATAACAAAAAACAAAAAACATACGATAGCAGTGTATGGTATGGTTTAAACATTATCTTTCTGGTTTTTTTTCAGGTACCGTCACTCTCAATGTCAGCATAATGACCGGCACTGGAGATTTTGAAATCTGTGAGGGGGATTCTCTTGCTGTCAGTGGCGTGATTTCTTGCCCTGTTGGCACAGTCCTTGACAGAGATCATTATCCGCTGGTGGAGAATATCACCAACATAAAGGAGTCCACAGAATTTACCTTAACCACTGCTGAAATTTACAAAGAACTGGGGCTTCGTGGTTATGATTATGGTCCTACCTTCCAAGGCATAGCAGAATCGAGCCAAACAGGTAAGTTAATGTTGTGAATTAGACTATGAATAAGAAAACTTTTGAGAATCGGCTGTAAAACCACCTATCTCGTCTGTTGCGTTCGGCTGAACGGGTCTAGATCCTGATTCTTTATCGATCTCTAACACAGAAATTCTTGTATCGAGTTTTAAGAGCGTCTCTTGTATGCTTTTAAGCACTGATGTTATCTCTTCTGACATTATTCTGCAGAAGAACGTCCATCATGTGGGAGATGCACTATGGCAAAGACAATGAGACGTAGAACACGTCTAGGATGAGTCTACGCCATCACTTTATGTGCACTGACACACGGGTGACAATAATAATTTCAAAGTCTGCTTATCAATCACTTAGGCAACATAATACAAGAAAACTACTGTACTTAATTGCATATTATTATTACTTATGAATTAATAAATCTTGTTTTTCTTTTGTTTGGATTCCAGGTAAAACAGGCCAAATAGTCTGGAATGGACGCTGGGTCTCTTTTCTGGACACAATGCTCCAGGTTCAAATTCTCTCTAAGCCTGGACGTCCACTGCGACTTCCTACGAGAATCCTGTCAGTGAAGATTGACCCCAAGGCTCACCCACCGACACCTATAAGAGATGAAGAACCCTCGAGTAAATACAAATTTTTTTTTTATTCTCAAATAATTAGATGGATCAATTACTTTAATTTTTAAACTCAGAAAATCTTTTTCATAGTATCGTTATGTCTTGTCATATGGAGGCAAATGAAAAAGTATATAAAGCCTATTTCCAAATTTCTTTTAAAATACTTGTAATCTTTAAATTGTATTAGTGACTGTGTGGAAAACGAAATGATCTCGGTCTTGATTTTAATAACAGGCTCGATTTTTTTTGTAGAAGACCTTGAACATGCCCTTTCATATGTTATTTGGTCTTACAGTTTCCTTTTAATCTCCAGATATTCCTGTCTATGTGGATAATGCCTTGGATATGACTTTGTGTGGTGGAGTCGAAATAAAAGGCCTCCATGCAACTGTGGCTCCCAAAAGGTCTTTTCAGTCAGCCCCGATCATTGGAAAGCATTGCTTTGTGTCTTACACAGAGAGCCCGCAATCTCAGTTTTATCATGATCTCCAAGAGTATTCTTCAGACTGTCTTGATTTTGCTCTTCTGGGTATTAAGAATGTGTTAGAATCAGATCTATCAGCAAATGGTATTCTAAACAAAGACATTTTGAAAGAAGTTTTGGCCAATAACAAAGTATCTGAAGGACGAGGTCTTTCACTGGAAGAGGCCGCTTCACTTCCTAACTCTGGCCTCGCCAAAACACTAATAAAGTTGTTTAGTCTGCCAGCCTCCAGATCTTTTGGAGAGAACGCCCTGGCTTTACTCAAATGCCACCGATCTGAGCTGGCCTCTGATTGTCTTCTTTCTTGTCTGAACAATGAAGACATCCTGAAACCCTGTGTGGACATTGTGATAGAAAATACCAACTCCAATACAATAAATGTGTTTGAGGTTGGTGCAGCACAAAGTGCCCTGTACCGTAAAATTGTTCCTTTGACAAAAATGTATGAAGAGAATCTCATCTACACTGCTGCTGACAAGACACCATTAGATTCTGACGCAAAAGATTTTGGTGTAAAACCTTCTCGGTGGGACCCTTCGACATCAGATCCCATGCCTTCTGGGCAAGTCGATTTGTTGATTTTGAAAAACATTTTGCACAAACAAGCAGATATTGAGCAGACATTGGATACCGTCTCTGACATGTTGACACCACAAGGTTTTGTTCTCGTTGAGGAAATCACCCAGGCTTTTCCATTACACCTTACGTTAATGGCACTGTCTCAGAGCCTCCCAGCAAGTTCAAACAACGGCTTGCGTCGCATGTATGGTTGTTATCTGACAGAAGGGTCTTGGATGGATCTATTCTCTAAACATGATTATGAGGTGGTGTATAAAAAGTCAGACAAACTTTTATCAACAATGTTCTTGCTCAGAAAGAGAGCAAAACTTTCTATACCACCAGCGATATTTGACATAAACGATCTGCACTGTTCTTGGTTGGAGGAGCTCAAAGTAAAAATGAAAGAAATGGAAACTGCTCATGAGGATGCAAGACTGTGGCTTGTAGCCAGGACAGAAATACACGGATTACCAGGATTTTTGAACTGCCTAAAGAGAGAATCCGGTGGAGAAAAAGTCCGAGGTGCTTTCTGTAGTAATTTCAAATCACAACAGCTGCCAGAGATCTCATCTGACAGCCCTGAGTTTAAGGCGCTGGCCAACAAAGATTTACTAATGAATGTCTTCAGGGATGGATCCTGGGGATCTCTGAGGAATTTACCAATACCTGAGGGTAAGTCAACTTATGTCAAATTTTTTCAATGTCCATGTCAAGAATAAGAAAAAAATTTACAACTCACCTATAAATCAGTTTTAACAGAAAGTGATGGATTTTAATCTTTTTCTCTTAAAGAATTCTCATAAAATGTATATCTGTACTACTTTTTCCATTCTTATTTCGTGGTACTTATAATTTCTTTTTTACTCAAAAGCTAGGCTAATAGCATATCACTATTTTTCCGAGTCATTTGAACAGAAATAAAAACTAACATGTTGTTATTGTTGACCTGTTAAATTACAAAGCTTACTAATATTAATGCTTTATTTATTCGGAATACGGCTAAATCAAGATATACTTTGTTCACTTGAGATTCAAACCATTAGGACTGTAAGGTATTGTTCTTTAAAAAATTTTTTGTTGCTTTTTTTACTGATATAGTTTTTATAACTACATAGGCAAAAATATAGTTCTTGGTTGAAAATTTCTTGTTTTGTTAATGTTTTACTACGTTGTAAACTAAAAAAATCAAATAGACTTTACAAATCTTAATATGTTGTATCCTCAGATTCAAGCATCCAAGAGAAGCCAACAGGACATGCCTATGTGAATGCTCTTACGCGGGGTGACCTGTCGAGTTTAAGATGGATTGAGTCTCCGCTGAAGTTTTTTGACAAAAGTGAGAGCAAAAACCAACTCTGCAGTGTATATTTTGCATCCTTGAACTTCCGCGATGTGATGCTTGCTACAGGCAAGCTGCCTCCTGATGCCCTGCCAGGGAATATGGCAACCCAAGACTGTATCATGGGCATGGAGTTTTCGGGCAGAGATTCTCAAGGCAAGCGTATCATGGGCATACTGCCAGCAAAGGTAACTAGGCCCCAGGCCTGAAAACGGGTTGAGATAGCTACAACTCTAATAAAAAAAACTAACTGTCGTGCCAGCTTAATTTAACTCTCAGAAGGCATACCATTTTGGACAATTCGGTAGAAATTCGATAACTTTTTTAAATTTTTTAATTCATTTTGTGTAATAATGAGCATTTTTATAATTCATGATAAAATCGTCCCATATTTTTGTCAGTAGAAAACCAAACTTCATAATAAAAATGTAAAAAATATACAGAGAAAAGAGCGTTTAAACAAATGTGTTTTTATGAGAAAAAAAAATTGATTTTCTCAGGGTTGGCTTTCTGAGGGAGGCTAGTTGTCTGTGCTTTTGGGTTTTACTCAATCCTAGGACAAAATCAGGTCAAATTTGGTTACATACTTCTTTGAGGCGTGTATGGTCACATTTATGAACTAAACCTTTTCGTACGATAGGTTACAACTTAGAAGAAAGTTTTGTGAAATATGTACTGTATAGTTATTTACACAATGCGCACATATTGCCAATTTATCGGTTTTACCACATCCGTCGTTGCCGTCGCCTGTCCGCGTAATGTCCAAATCTGACAAAATTGAGGTTTCACCGGATTGTAAGTACAGATAATCATCTTTGTCCTATTTTAATATTGGACATTCTTGACTAATGAAAGTGCCCTTTTTCATGTTCCTCTGAGCACGAGAAAAATCACATACGCGGATAGCGACTGCCTGAAAAACGTAATAATTTCTCTTCCCTATCCGCGGATCATAGCTAAACTAAGTTTAAGAGGATTATACTCGTCTAGGGCATTATGATCCCTTTGCGCGCAACACATTGTAGGAAAAAAAATTTAACTGTAACATTATAGATCGAATGTTTATTAGAGGAAGGTGAAATCGTTTAAATTTCGATTCGATTCACGATCTTTTTAGCTAATAGAAATGTTTCTTCTGGTCTAGCTTAAAAGCAGTCTAATGGATCATTCGTATGTATAGAACAGTGACCACGCAATATTGATTTATTGTGTGGAAAAAAAGGCCTAAGTGAGTGAAGAATTAAGGCATTACAATTATGATATTGTTCTCACCTAACCCTTAAAGTAATAGAGTTTTTACTATATCAAAAGCAGTGGCCCTTCTTAGCAGGTCAACCTTAATATAATAAGGCTTGACTTACAAAAGCTTTAGAAGACAAACAAGTCAAGTCATTTGTTCATTTAGAGTAAAGCAAGAGCAATGCTTGGCACTTGTTAGTATGCAAGTCAACTTAAAGCAGATAAAGTGTTTCGGATAATCTCAGCATAGACAAAGTATGTTTCTGGGATACGTTTTTTCCTAGTTATTTTTTTAAATAGAAAAAATATTTACTCGCCTTTTATGTAAATTTCAAGTTAGGTAAACCTCAGACACATACATGTTTAAACGTGTAATGATGAGATGACAAATTTATAGCTTTACGTTAGTTTTATATAGTCTAGTCTCAAAACTAGTTTTAAGGGGTAATAGCACATGAAATGACTTTTTTGTAAAATTCAAATCTCACAAGGATTTACTTACAAAGACGTGCAGCTGCTTCTATTGAAATACCATCTGTAAGAGCTAGTCAATCAAAATGGAAGCGAATGCTTAACTTCTGGGGTACATCGATATAAAAACAAGGATCCAATGGATGCACGGGTGAATGATAAAAACTGTAAATAGTAAAATGAAGATGACGATCACCCAACTTGAATTTATATGGACAAAATAAAACAAAACAAAAAATATTGAAACGTAAATTGAGAGTGAGAATGTGTTGTATGAGGTTGCAGAGAAATGTACCTGATAGTTTTGTGATGCTCTGCCTTAATTTAGTGAGTGCCTCCCGGCAAGCAGTAATGCTTTCTGCATGTGGTATGTTAGTTTTTAAGGCACTAACATCCATAGTGCACGGAACTCATCTTTAATTTACTAAGAGCTAGTGAACAAGACTTGTTTTTGTGTATACTTGGAGTGCCATCACGCCCCCCCCCCCCCCACTCTTAGGACTGCTGCTCAATGTCCCTTAGCCTGTCCGAACAAGCTGGATATCACTGGTTTCCACTTTTCTACGCCATCTGTTTAAGCTTCTTTTTTTTATTAAAAAAACATGACGTACATGAATTTGTCACAGCAGCTTTAGAATGCTTAATGCTTAATGCATTTTTAGTAAACGCAATTTTTTTTCTCAGGGTCTTGCAACCATAGTGGACACTCCCCAAAATTTCTTGTGGGACATCCCAGACACCTGGACTATGGAAGAGGCCTCCACTGTACCTGTAGCCTATTCTACAGCCTACTATGCCTTGGTGATTCGCGGGAGAATCAGGAGGGGTGAACGGATACTCATTCACTCTGGAAGTGGCGGTGTTGGTCAGGTGAGCGTACTTGTTGTATGACTGGTAAACTTTAAGTTAATAGAATTGAACTGCTACACAATATTCCTACTCAGTTCGATACCATAATGCTTGCATGCACATTACGCATGGTAAAAAGATTAGCTATTTGAAAACTGGGAAATATGTTCCTTAAAAAAGCTACCTCGCTTTAAAGAATTCATTCTTATTTTACTTTAACATTGTCAACATTTTATTTTAGTTAGTTTTTTGTTGTTGTTGGTTTTTCTAATAGATACAATACAGAACACAAAAATGGGTCGTAATATAAAAAAATGATGCAAGACCAAATCCAACTAGAAAGGAAAAAATGGAAAAAAAATAATAATAGCATCTGGGTTGGCTGGCTAGTTCACTAACTCATAACGTTTGGGTATGTTGTTTGCGAGATAACGCTACTGGTCCTTTACGGAGGAAAATGCTGCCAGCAACCATACCCAACTCATTATCAAATATCTGCGTCTTAATATTCTCTAGTGCATGTGAAGATTTTTCTGGCCTCTTATATGGTTGTTTCATGAAATAAAAAGATTCCTTAATTTTTGAACAGGTAGCTAAGAAATAGTCTAAAACTATATGCATTTGAAGAAGTTGCAGGTATTCACTAGCCCTACTTTAGAAAAATGGGTTTTTTTTTACAATAATGACATATTTGATTAACCTCTCTTGTTTCTACCTACACAGGCTGCAATAGCGGTTGCTTTGACCTATGGTTGTGAAGTGTATACCACAGTTGGGTCTCAAGAAAAAAAAGAATATTTGAAACACTCTTTTCCACAACTCACAGATAGAAACTTCAGCAACTCAAGAGATCTTTCATTTGAACATCACGTTCTTAAAGAAACAGATGGAAAAGGTACATGAGTTTCGAAAATATTCAGGTCAGAATTCTTTGGCAAGATGATTTTTAAATGGGGGAAAATGGCCCGTTTCTTTATAATTATACATACGTGTAGCACTCCAACGTCTAGTTTTGGGGTGTTATATTATTAAGATATGTCAATCATATTAAGGCTTTTCGAAAGCCCTCGTTCTGATATCTTGAGTACCAAATTATGACCTGACGTTGTGCACTGAAGATTTTTTAGATCTACTCTCTAGAAAGCGGAAAATTTAATGTGCATTTTAGATCAATCTATGAAAAGCAAAAAAAAAACAAAACATTGTTTTGTTATATTTCTTACTACAAAATATTTTATGAAGATTTCATAGCTCTCTATGATGATACATCATTTCTTAACTCACACCAAAAATAATTTGTAAGTGCTTACTCCATAGTAGAAAATGTGAACTTTTTCAAGTAGACCTCCCGCGTAACTAGTCTTTCTTTGGGGGTCTTGAAGAAATATAAGCGTTCTAGTTTTTTTTATTTTTGTTTTTGTCTTCAAAGTCGGAATTTAAGTGCACTGTTTTGATTACCACTGCAAACGGGATACGATAATCTTGAATATAGAGAAAAACAATAATGAAAAAGGTTTTTTAAAGTTTTCTCTGATCTTGTTCTTTCCTTACCAAAATTCTTATTTCTAAAACGAGTTTTACAATATATTTCCAATTACCTCATCAAAATCTGTAAATTTTCACTTTTATATTTACTATCTCCATCCTTGATAATCCATCTAATATATTTTGCCTAAAGCATTTTTAAAAATAAAACAAAGTTATGGATGCATTTCTTTTCTCAGCGCAGGTAAGAGCCGTATTTATCAGCTTACTTTGAAATCCACAGGTGTTGATCTTGTGTTGAACTCCCTGGCAGGCGAGAAACTGCAGGCAAGTGTGAGACTTCTCGCCAAGCATGGTCGATTCCTGGAGATTGGCAAGTTTGATCTTTCCAAGAACACGCTTTTAGGTACTGAGCAGCTTTTGTTTTATAACTTCTATAAGGAAACTATTATTATATCAATAATTTTATTATTGAGCAATATCTATGTCATATTATGATTTACTTCACTACAATTTATTTTGTATGAAATCGTGTTTTAAATTGTTACCCTTTTCACGCCATTCCATACGCTGGGTGCGGACCTATTTACAACGATTCGCGTCATGCCGCACGCTAGGGTGCGGACCTATTTACAACGATTCGCGTCACGCCGCACGCTGGGATGCGGACCTATTTACAACACTTCGCGTCACGCCACACGTTAGGGGTGCGGACCTACTTACAACACTTCGCGTCACGCCACACGTTAGGGGTGCGGACCTATTTACAACACTTTGCGTCACGCCGCACGCTGGGGGTGCGGAACTATTTACAACACTTCACGTCACACCGCAAGCTGGGGGTGCAGACATATTTACAACACTTCGCGCCACGCCGCGCGTTATAAGTGATCACCGCGTTTTGTATTGTAACAGCGTCTTACCAGTCACAGATAATTGCATTATTGCCTACAATCGCAAAACATGTTTTTTTATGTTACTTACGAATTATATTTTTATACCACAGCTATTTCATGATATTTCTAGGCTTACAGATCTTGAAGATATTACAAATGCCGTTAACATACCTATATCTTGTTCTAAAGATCTAGATCTTACCTTAATAAAGATGATGGGGATGACGACAAAAGCCGAGACATAGGTCATTGTTATGTTGGAGCTATTAATTGCATTTTTTTAAATAAATAAATTCAATGTTAAAAGAAGAAAAACACAAAATCACTCCTCAATATTCTTGTTTTTACATGGGCGGCCATATTGTTTCCGTTGCTTTAGTAACAATGCAAATGCTCATCTGAAACTACTCGTCTGTCTTTTTTTTATAAATTATCTTTCTATTGATACCTTATATGTTACTATAGGATTTGCGATTTATTTTTTAAATAGTTTTTCAAAAACACTTATATTCTGAGCGTTACTGGGAATAGCCATCGTGAAAAACGCAGTGGTCGTAGGGGCGCAAAGAGTGCGGCATGAAAAATTTGAAACCAAAGTTACAACATTTTTACTATTACTTTTCTCTTTTTGATATTTTTATAAAAAATCTAATACTGTTCAAAATCACACTTTGAAAAGTATTCCTCTTTTTTAGCTCTTCTTTAAAAAATATTTTTTTCAAAACAATTCTTTCTATGAATTGCAGGAATGTCGGTGCTCTTGAAAAATACGAGCATCCATGGCATTTTACTGGATGCTCTGCTAGAGGATGATAACCCTGAATGGGATGAGGTGGCCAACATGGTCAGAGAAGGCATGCTCAGTGGCGTGGTCAAGCCTTTGAAATCAACCATCTTTAACAAGGAGGAGATCGAACCAGCTTTCCGTTTCATGGCCCAGGGCAAGCATATCGGCAAAGTGGTCATCAAAGTTCGTAATGCATGATGACAATGATATTCATTGTTTGTTAAACGCTTTAACTTATATAATCGGCTCTGTGGCCTAGCGGTAAGACACTCGCTCAGAGATCAGGAGGTGCGTGGTTCGATGCCCGGCCGAGTCAAACCAAGGATTTTAAAATTGGTATTAGCAGCTGATCCGCCTAGTGCCTGGCATTATGTATTTAGTGCTAAATCTGGTCGGCCCGGTGTCATGATAATGTGACTAGGTGTGGTGTGTGCAAGCGCTCCTTACATCACAGTGTGGCAGCACGCTTTCAATTGTCCCAAGCGCCGTCTTTTATATAACTTTGTAGTTAAAAAGAGACGTTAAAGTTCAAACAACCTAACCTAACCTTTCATTTATAGAGCTTAAAGCGCTTTACATTCAATGTAAAGGAGATCATCACAATACAATACAAAAACATAAAAATGGTTATAAAAGATCATGGCTATAAACGCATTTAGTTAAAATGACATAATTGCAGTTACTTTGTATTTTGCAACATTTCTTATCAGTTACGGTTATGCACAGAATAAAAAGGTGAGTTTATAAAAAGATTTGAAACAATGAAGCTGATTTGACATTTTTCATTTCTTCGGGAAGATTGTTACAAATACGGCAATTTTGAAATGCTTAAGTCCTCTGGCCAAATTCTTGACACCAATCCTTGGTTGGACAATGATATTGTTTAAAAATAAAAACAAGTCTCTAGATAGATGGTAATCTACAACGATATCTTAAAGGTATAGAAATAAACTATGAGTGTTCTTTTATTAGAAAGTTGTTGAAATTTCGAAAAGCGTATACACTAATACAGTATGTAATACGTGTACCTTGATAACTTAACCGAATTGAAAATCAGTCCTTTCTCTCAAGATAATGTATTCTAAAATCATCTGTTGTTTGTCAGTCCATATTATTATAAAATCAATCTATCCAACTATCAGATAACCTCCTCCGAACTACCAGCAGTTATATGAATAAATACAATAGGGTATATAAGACAACTATAGTGGTTACCGAAGCTTTTATAAGTTTAAAGTTAAATCATCCCAAAGTTGAGCATTTCTCGATCATGTTTACTTAAGCCTACTCTAATCTTCTGTTAATTTCATACCTTAAACCTTTCAACCCTTACTGATTGTTCAGTAGCTTCCTCCTCTGTCTATTTTAATCCCTAAAAAGATAACTAATAATAATATAAGGCTTGCCCTACAGTAGTGAGGTTTTTGCTTTGCTTTTGCTATATATAGCTTATTATCGATGTAATACAGGATATGATAGTTGCCCTTTATGTGATTTGGACTTTCCTGCTCAAATTATCAAGTCACTTAGAAAAGTGAGCCAAAGACCCTTGCCATGATCCTTCTGTTTATTAGTTGGCGTTGATGCGAGGTTGTGTGCGCTGTTTCTTTTAGTAGCAAGGCTGTGGGAGCTGAAGCATTTAAAGCCAAGGGCTTAATTGATAGCAGAAGGCAAGCTTTTTTGTCTACCCCAATTCACTGTTGGTGGCATACCTTTAATCTACAATTATTATGGAAAATAATATACACCTAACAATACCTATAAACAGAGGAACTAAGTTTGTGATCTTTCACCAAAAGGTTGTTTTTTTTCAAACTCGAAATCAGTAAAGATAGCCTTTCATAAATTCAAAAAAGAAGGATACAAAAATTTGAAGCAGATCAAAATTGAACTGAGTCAATTTGCTTTTTATTTGTGTTCAGGTTCTGTGTACTGGGATGTTATATAAAATTTCTATCCAATTTTCACTTTGTGTCAGGTCAGGGATGAGGAACCACAGAAAGTTTGTACAGCATCAACAGTTTCCGTTTCTGCCGTGCCAAGAACCTCCTGTGATCCGTCCAAAAGCTTCATCATTGCTGGAGGCCTGGGAGGCTTTGGTCTCGAACTTGCCCAGTGGTTGATTGATAGGGGCGTGACAAAGATTGTAATTTCATCCAGGTGAATACATGTCTCCTAATGTGTTTGTTTTCTATAGTTCTTGTTGTGCCCCAAAATGGATTGCTTTGTCTGTTGAAATGAAGCCCGTGCGTAGTAAAATCGAGCCAATGAAGGATTTCATACCTGTCCCTCGCATCCTAGCCATGATGAACGTATTTGAGGGATTGGTTTGAAATTATGTGTCCTTGAGATAAGAGAACAAATTGACCTCTTTAGTTTGCATCCATGGCAAAAAGAAATGTTAAGGATGCGTGCTTACTTTTATTCAACACCTTTCAGAAATATCTAGAATAGAATTGTAATCACACATTATAGTCCAGAAACTAAAATTTGTAATGATACGTGTATTATTGTATAGATATATATACATTGTAGCCCAGTCCTACCTTATTTTTATACGACACCGTGTTTCTCGCCGTCTGGTTGAGGCGCATTGTCAGGTAACTGTTTTTTTCCGTTCGTCCCGTCATGCTCGTCTAGGTCGTCGTTGGTTTGCTTAGATAGATAGATATTTAGATAGAATCATAGATAGATAAATAGGTAGATAGATAGATAGATGGATAGATGGATGTATAGATACTTAGATAGATAGATAGATAGATAGATAGATAGATAGATAAACAGAGAGTGAAGGAGAGAGAAAGAAAGAGAGAGGTACGCACAGTCAGAGAGAGATGGAGAAAGGGAGCAAGAAAGAGAGAGAAGGAGAAAAGGGTGAAAGGGAAATCGGTTTTATCGTAATATTGTGTTATTTATCTTACAATCTTCGGGTTGTGAATGTTTAATGTCTTTCTATGCTTAAAGGTCGAATACGTCAAACTATGTGACATTCAATTCAGTATCAATCGCCATGCCTAATAATGCAAAAATGCATTATTTACAGGTCACTTATAACTTCTTGTAGCAACTCTCTTCGGACTCTATCCATTAGTTTCTTAACGATTTTCTTTTCTGCGAAATCTTAATGTTTTGTGTGTGTGTGTTTCCAGGAATGTCTTGAATCTTGTGGGATTTTACAAGCAAATATTTTTCAGCACACAAAACTTCTTAAATCGTGTGATTTGTGTGGAAGATGATTAAAAAAGGAAAAAAAATAAATCCCATTTTATAATTTGTTAAAATTTTATTTTTTTTCCATTTCCTTAAAACTATGAAATAATATGTAGAAATCCACTTCTTCCGCCATCGAAATTAAAAGAGGTTAGAAACTTATGAAACTAATTTTTTTCTTCTTTTGAAATCCAGATCTGGTGTTAAAACAGGATACCAACAGAGAAAAGTGCAACATTGGCTGACCTCAGGCACTAATGTAAAAATCAGCGGGGCTGATGTCACAACTTTGGAAGGGGCCAGGGCACTAATACAAGATGCTCAGAAGCTTGGTCCTGTTGGAGGTGTCTTTAACTTAGCCATGGTGAGTATGCTCTCACTTAATAATGATGATGATAAGGATGATGATGATGATAATAATAATAATAACAAGAAGAAGAAGAAGAAGAAGAAGAAGAAGAAGAAGAAGAAGAAGAACAAGAACAAGAACAAGTACATTAATAACAATAATAGTTACAATAATAGTAATAATATTTAAAATAATAAAAATAATAATAATAATAATAGTAATAATAATGATAATAATGATAAGAATAATAATAATAATAATAATAATAATAATAATAATAATAATGGTAACAATATAATAATAATAATAATAATGATAATAATAATAATAATAATAATAATAATGATAATAATAACAACAATGATAATAATAATAGTAATAATAATAATAATTATAACAATGATAAT
>BMAT01007340.1:94108-108214 GCA_019649035.1 Elysia marginata
CGAGGGAGGAGGGGCACGCTTTTGTCGCGTCTTGTCTCCACCTGCACGAGTATCGGTTTCACCAACACTGTGGCTGGCCATCTGGTAACCGCAGGCCACTTTGTTTGTAGGTTTACATCACAGGTAAACAATTACATGATCGTATAAGCGTGAAGTAAGAAGGTGTGAAACTAACGAATTCGCACTTGTCCGATTAAGTGTGGTCGTCCTCGGGAGAGTTTTTTACAGAGATTATAAAGAATAGTGTAAGAAAAAAAAGCTGCCCGCGGTCGCGTTGGGAAGGTGGTTGTCATGCAGAGTATAAAAATATAGAAAAAACGCAAGGGAGTCATAGTAAAGTGGTCGTCAACACAGGTGGTCTTCTCAGAGAGGTGGTCGTCAAGGCAGGTTTGACTGTACTACGATTCATTCACACACAACTCAGGCATGCAGCCATTTACTATAACTAAGTTACAAACTGTAATAACATTTTTGTTGCGATGCATTAATGAATAATTAAGAGGTATACAGCATAATCCTGTAAGAATTAATTTTTGTGGACTGTTCAAACCTGTTTGAGTGATCAAAAATTTTGTTAAGAAGAATTTTAATCAGTTGTTGAGAGAAAAAAAAAGGGGGGGTGCACTCGACACAGCCCAAGCAATAACATTGGGAAAGGATTTTTACTGTGCCCATTCTGAGACAGAGAAACTGTGGGCTTGCATCGCTAACACTTAAAGATGAAATTTAAAATGATTTAATTCATTTATTTATGCAAGCTGCGAAAGTACCATTCAGAAAAAAATAATTGTTGTCAAGCTTTAATAGACACTGCTTGAAGAGTGTAAAAGTGAAACTTTGTATTGCTTTTAACCACTGGTTGTGTAAATAGATGTTGCTTCAAAGAAAAACAAGAAAAATCAAGGGATAGTTTTACTGGTCACCTGAAGTAGAAATTTGTATAAAAGATGGAATGTGTTAAATGGAGATGAAGATACAAGAAAACAGAAATATATTACAAATTGTCCATGCATGTTGGAATTCTATGCTGACTGTTTGTTACAGAAATACGGACAGGATTCTGAAATCATTGGCAGTGTGCATTAGAAGTGCAAACAAAACCAAACATTACACATCTCCTCCCAGCCATAAACTCAGACTTCACTTTTGCATGCGTCTTTCATAAATGTTGTCTCTAAGTTAATGATTCCTTCATTTTACATTTACATAAAAAAAAATTCTAAATTGTCGCTGCCTATGGTAATTGATTTTTCAAAGACATAGGCCTACATAGTACAATTCTAAACTTAAATGTAGATGAAAAAAGTAATTATGATGAGAGAACTATATTATAATGCTGAACTAGTTTCCAGGTGACTGACTCAGGTTGACCAACATGCACATATTATATGACATTATTGGCACGTGGGTGAAAAATGTGTAATTTGCAAAGCTTAATGTTATGAGTTACTAGTATGGCAAATTCTAAATACTGTGACGATAATGGAATTTTGTTCCTCCGGTGCCCTACCCCGTCAGTTTGCAAGGCTTATTTGATTTTTTTATGAATCACAAATAACCAAAGGTTCATAATTATCAAATAAATGATTTATACTTTAATCCAAATTGATGATCTCCCTTAGAAAAAAACTGAGCTGAGAAAAAATGCAAATTTTTTTACTTTTTACATTAGATTTTTACATTTTAAAAAAAACTTTTCATAACAGGGGCAGACAACATTGATGGCACTGAAGGGGCTATAGCGGATAACCTCCACAGAAGATTATGCAAAGCTTTTAATACCATGTAACAATATCTAGTATAAAGCGCTGTTGATGTAGAGACATCCAAACTGGCGATAATCTCCTCTTCGCATAAAAATGGTTGGTTTATGGTTTTGCTTTATTTCTCTGAAAATATCTCTAGAAATGACTGTTTTCAGACAGAGAGTAAGTACAGTACTGATAGTTTTAGCAATGCATATATATTACGTTCTGACTCCTCAAAGTCAATTCTTACAGTCTTAGTTACATTGTAGCAAATTATAGTAACGCCTTCAGTAGAAGCTTATTCTGTAATGAAAACTAATGCAAGTCCTTTCTCCACTGACATAAATGAGAAAAATGTATGTAAAACCCTTACAGTAGATATCAGTTTTGCTGTGCCCTACTAGTGCAGCATTAGATCAGTAGTCTACTTCACTCTACATGATATATATCCAACTAGTTTTGGTTAATTCAATGAAGACTGGCCTTACATATTTGTACGGCAGAAAGAAATCCGTTGAGGACGCTCAGACTTTGTGGATTGTTTACATTTTGCATATAAAAAAAAGTTAAAAAGATTTTATGAAAACTTTTTATTGCTTTATAAAGATCAATCTGTTTTTAAACTATTCACCAAATTTCATAAAGTTTCACATAAATTTTTTTTTTGCCGTAACAAATTTTCCAAGATTGCTAAATTTAGTGCGTTTCTGTGTGTGAGCTTGGTCAAATTGCAACGTTTTCATTAAGTTAACCAGAGGAAGTCTGAGGAGATATACAAGTGAATCTCCAAGGAAACCTATCTTCAAGAAGTAAAAAGGGTCTGACTAGCCTAGGAGTAAGAGCACAATAAGCAGATACTGCTGCTTGCATTCTTTGACCAAACTATTAAATAAAAACCTTAGACTTCTTCTCAGCCCAAGGTGATAACACAGTTATACAAGATGACTCTCTAATTATTTATTCATTATAAGCTGATTAATTTTCTTGCATTTGTCAACCTGCGAGTGAGGACAAAGTAGGGGCTCAATATTGACTTTCCAGAAGGAACATCTTTTTACACACAATCCCATTTACATATTCTTCTTCCAGAATTTTCTTTTTCTTTATTTTATATCAATTTTTTTAATATATCGTAACCAATACTCCTTCCAAATTTCAATGCATTGAAATAATTTACTCATCGAGACAAACTAGTCTTACCCGTGTGAAAAATGTAACTCGTAACATTGGATATAAAATATGAATTAAGCCAAAACCAAAAAAACCAAAACCCCAGTCTTTTCCTGACAACTACCATCCTATAAGGTGATGATTGGTAGAATGAGGGGATTGATGTTTGTCAATGATGAAATTGTGGGGATTGGATGGGATAGGGAAGACCCATGACGCTGATCACAAAGTGGTAGAGGTCACAGGGTGAAGGCCGTGCACAAACACAGTTGGCTGAGGCCAGTCAGAAATCCTCGACAGCTGCTCTATGTAGCGCTTCTGCTCCGTCACTTCCTGAGGTGGTTGCGGGAGGTACATGAAAGTCACTGCCGCACTAGACGAGTGCTCCTTCAATGGATGAAAAGGAAATATCTTGATTATAATTAAGTAACTTTGCATGCAAGCATAATGCAAGGAGGCTAAATGACTATTTATTTAGACAAAAAAGTGGAAATGAGTAAGCTATTGCACCTCATCTAAATTCAACATTATGGACACCAGTGGTGATGTTCTGACAATAACTGAAGAATAGTTGTCATACACAAGCAGAAAATTTGCATTTGATGAAAAAAAAATAGAAAACCAGATAGCTGGCACCCTTGATATTAGTGATAACATAAACTGAAAACAACTTTTCCAAGAAACTGGCATTTGTACAAGACATGACCCGAACTAGCTTTAACTCATGTCTTTCTACATTGCTGAATTTTTCTTCACTCACTTGTGCATAGGTATGTAACTAAAAAAAGCTGCAGAGAATTCTCCGAGCTCGATGAGCGGTTGTATGCTAGAGACATCACTGTCATAGAAACTTATCTCAGTGAGGAAATTACATATATCTATGATGACAAATGTTTTCTATATATAGCTTTTTTTAATTTAAAAAAATTATCAGTGTGGCAGAATAGGAATAGGATAACTATAACTTAATCAACTTTATTCCAATATCAGCAATTGGTGGTAAATTACACAGCCTTGTTTTGAGATTAGGTTTTCAAAGTTAAGCGAGTATTTACAAGTCAGGTTTTTTTCTATTTTAGACATTGACGCTAAACTGTTTTTGAACAGTGTTGAAATTTCATGTTTTGTGTGTTTAACTTAAGGTGGTACCATTGCTAAGGGGTTGTTCAACGTTTGTACGAAACGTTCTCCCTTTTATGAAATTTAGCGTCCGAACCCTGTCAACTTCAAACAGCTATAACTTTACACAAAAGCGTGATACAGCTTTTCTGTTTGTTGAATTTGAAAGTAGACAAAGTAAGCTTTTCTGTGATACCAATATCTTAATACTTTCTAGGTTTGATTTTGGATTTATTTTGACTGGTTGCAAGACAAATCATACATTGTGAAAAAAGTAATGACATCAAATGAAAACGTCTACATATGTATATATTTTTTTTACACAGGTAATTCACAATAGCAAAACGCATTTAAAAAGTAGTCAGTTATTAGGTTACTGTCTTAAATTACATATTTGTAACCACTATAAAATCTAAAGATCGATTTTAAGGTTAAAAAAAAAATATTTCTCAAGATGAGAACAAATTCAGATGCCTTACTTGTAGCAAACTTTTAACAGCTTCCAGATAAGAGTCTGGCTTCATAGCGTACTCGCTCATACTGTGACCAATCTCTGAGTCCAAGTCAAGCATTGGCTCGACTGGTGCCGGAGGAGAGTCTTTCTCACCAGCCAGGTTTTTAGCTCCAAGGTGAGCCAGGGCACTATCCCAGCACACCACCTGTGTTGCAGAGAGAGAGAGAGAGAGACACCGAAACTTGAGAGAACATTCAACATACTAACCTGTTATAAAAGTAGAATCTAGGCAATTTGGCTGAAAAAAGAAAATACTCGTTAACGAAAAGCAGAGACTCAAGCCCTTTGTAAAGGCAAAACAATGGGAGTGTCAGGGACTACAAGAAAAGGCAAGGAAACTTAGAAGTTGGTAGTAGTATATGTAGAGGTATTTTTTTTATTCTTGCATGACACCCAATAATATGGCAAGAACAATATCGGCAGCGGATGTTGAACATCTTGTGGAATATTGTCATACTTTACGGCAAGCTTAAATTTGTAATTAAATTTATAAACCTACAAAATAAAAACCCCAGCTAAAGTAAAAAATGAGAGAATTTTTAAGAGAAAAAGGTATAGACATTTTTTTTCAAAGCACAAAAATCAGAATTCAATTATCTTCATCATTTTTGTTCTTGTTTTCTCTTTTGTTGTTTTTTTGTGTGGGAACTATTCAGTGAGCGCATTAGACTGATATTTAAAGTAAACTATTATTATGACCCCTTTAATGACAGGCTTCATACAATTTAGACTAAACTGCCTCTCACCCTATTTTGAGAGAATTTAGATTGAAAACTTTGGACTCAGCACTGATAAATAGTCACACTTCTAATTTTTCATTGCCCATTTTACAGGAATGAAAAATCAGAGCAAGACCATTTCGCTTTGAAAGACCACACCCTGCTCTACACACTGTCTTTAAGTCCATTTTGATAAAAGTGGCATTAAGAACAAAAATTGCATAGGACAAAATGGCATTGAGGGGTTGTGTTGAAAACTGTCTAACCTTTATCTTGGCCTGAATGCGGAGTTGTCGCAGGAACGTTGACAGTTTCTTCTCCTTGACGTCAGTGTTTTCAGAGGATGACTTGACACACAGGTACACCCTGAGCTCTGTGTGTGACTTCCAACCGTTCTGCATCGTGAGGATACACGCTAGCTGCAGCATGAACAAACATGTCTTGTCAAAGTAACTGGCTGTCTCCGGCTTGAAGAAATTGACAGGCCACACGTCAATGTAGGACTTATTACCCTGGCGGATGATTGCCTCTTTGTCGAGGAGCTGGAAGTTCCGACAAAGGAAAACATTTTTCTGTAGTTTCAGGGCGTCAAGTATAAGCCTCACATACTCTTGCTGGGACACTCGTTTCTCTGGGTCTGTTCGGGGGGAGTCAAATGTTTCCAAAACATTGGCCTGGCTTCTGATTTGATCACGGCGTTCAGATGCACCAAATAAACGGCGCTGGCGGCGGGATTTCCTCTTTAGAAGTGAATCCTGTGGGATGCTGTCGTCATAGAAACCAAAGCAAACTGTGTTGACTTTCATGCCTCCAAGACCTGAAATGCGAACCAGGTGCTGGAAACCTTCAGGCACACTCTCCGCCAGCGTCATTTCCACAAATGCCTTAATCCGTAGCTGATGGATCAATTTAAGCCAGACAGGGGTCGCTTCAAGGCATGGATCTGACATGCAGGCTTCTAGACTACCCGTCTTCACATGACCTATGACGTAGAGGCCAGATTTTTTAATATCGTTGCAAAAGTCCATGAGCTCACAGCTCTGCCGAGGGTTGGACACCATGAGGAGTATCTGAGGTCGCCAGTACTTGACGTGGGACTTGCCAGGGTCCAGCATTAACAAGTACTTGCGTACCTGACATGGAAAAAGATGTATCAGAACACAATTTAATCATCATTCTAAAGCCCTTGTAAGCATGTATTATTAACATATTTTTTTTTATATATCTGCAAGAGCCACGTAGCACATATGCTACAAATCCTTTTTTTTTTTTTTAAACAATTTAAGAGCCTGTAATGTCGTTATTAGTTATCAGGAATATGATGTTAGTTTCATGCAGAATTGGATACAGATACGAATAGAGAGAGCTAAATACTGAGCCTGAACTACTTTTAGTTTAGACACAAAACAAAGTCATATAGATCTATTTGAGTAAAGATTGATGCGCAAATTCAGTTTCATTCAATACCTATTATAAATACCTGTAGTGAAAGAAGCTACAGCAACAACATAATAAGTATGAAGTACACTATACCGTAAGGTAATTAGCAAAGGAAAGAACTCACTTTTTAAGAGGTCTATTGCAAAATAATTTTACTTTATGGCAAGGTATAGAATGCCACGGCTTAGGTAAGTTAAGGGTTTAAATCATAAGCATTTTTAGGCTGATGTAAAACAAAACTTGCTTCTAGTTATATAAATATGTACAATATAAAGGGTGAGCATCTGATTTATCTGTTTTTCTAAATGAAAAAAAAAACACCTTTCCTCAGGCAGGTCTATGCATACTAGAGCATATCCAGCTAATATTTCAGAACATTACAGCAGGCTGTCTGTTAGGTCACATAGCACTAGCATTGCACAAATTTTATGCACCAGCTATGGCTACATGTGAATGGACTGAGGAAAATGTTGATAAATTGGTTTGCTAATACAAGTACAACATAAGTAATGCTTGGGATCAAACCCACAGTAGCCAGATAACAAGTCCAAAAGGCTAACTAATGATCAGCAATACGCAGCAAAAATCATACAAGCTGGTGATCTTCATTGATGTTTCTGTTCAGGGTCAGTAACTCACCTGGTGAAAAATAAGGGCCTGACTGATAGAGCCCCAGGTTGTTGGCAGTGAGCGGAAGTGAAGTAAGATGACTAGCAGTAACATCAGTACCAGCGCCACACTTGTGTAGATAGCTGAGATGAGGAAACACATGATCATACAGCCCAGCAGGCCCAGGACACAGGTGTGCCAGGAGAAGTAGGTAAATGTTGGTCTGCAAAACACAAGCAAAATAACAATTTCAGTCCAATGAGATGCTTTATTCAAATTAAGGTCAAACTCAAAAATATTTCTTTTGTTGGTTTTTTACTGCACATTGCCCATGACTTTGCTGGTTTTAGTAAAGAATGATAAAACTCAGCTGTAAAAAGTTGCCATCTTTCTTTTGTGCCTGTGCATTGTATTAATATTGAATGAGATTTTTTGCGATGATATACCTTCTCTCCCTCTAATTAGGTCTTTCTCCCCCCCCCCCCTCTCCACTTTATTCCCTGCTTCTGTTTCACTACTGTTCCTTGTCAGCTCCATACCCCTCCCATCTTTTGATTCTATTATGTCCCATCAGTTACTTTCAGGGACTAGCAAAGAGAATGGGTAGAACTCGGATTGCAGTATGAATGGAGGCTGGTCATACATTATTTACACTTGTCACCAAGCCAAGCACTTTTGTTTCATGACCCTAGTTCTACCATCTATGTCTCTACATGAGGCGTTTTATTTTCATATGATATAGCAATATAATGAATAAAAAAATGAACAAGAATTTTTCTTCTCTCTGGTTAGTACAAAATTATCTGACTTTGGTGCATGTTCCTACAATGATGAAATAATCTACCTATCTCCACGGAGCTGGCCTCTTTGGTCTTTTTCCAAGCCTGCTGAGCTTGGCAACAAATTTTCCTATTTCTTAGGATTTTATCTCTTCAGTCAAAAAAATTTAGAATCCACATCTGGCCACCTTCCTTTTATGAGAAACCACTTGACAACTGTATCATAATTATTGTATTATTTCATCGCAGTTCATGGGTCACAAAACAACTTGACCTTTGACCTACCTGAAGTTTGGTGCAGAGGCAAGCTCCAGAGCAAGACATGCCAAATTGGTCGAGGCGTACGAGAGCAAGAAAAAAACAGATGTGATTGGGGCAATCTTGTTCAGTGAGCCAACTAGGAGGACCAGCTGTTGGGAAAAAAACAGAATTTCAGTGGACAATTCCTATATGTTAACAAAAACTAAATTAGTTTGGTGAGCTAATATGTCTTGAAAATTGTCCAATTAAGTCAAATGGCTTAGTTTGGGGACACAGGCTTTTAAAGTTTAGTGGGTGTTAGAAGTCAAAATTTTATTATTTCAGATGTTGATGCTAAAACCATTATTTCTTAACAGTTTTTGCACCTAATTTATGTTGAAATTCCATGGTATGGTGGCTAAAAACCTCAACACATTTATAATCGTCTAAACTGATTTTAGTACCACACAAGACAGAAGTAGATTTCTTGGCTATTTATGGCAATCTGAAATAAACTCAGTGGCTCTTAATAGCAATTTTTTGGATCATTTCGTATATTTCAGCTCAGATCAATAATAAGTTGTTCTTTTTAATCTTTTTCAACCCCAAAAATGTATGTTTATGTAAAAATATTTTATCAAAGATCCGAACGCCCCATAGAATAATACAAGTTTCTTTTCTCAAGAGTTTTGATTACAACTTTCCTCGACCTACAATTTTTTTTAAATACCAGAAGTTAAGGTTAAGCTTTCAATTTTAAGGAAATTAAAATGAAACATTCCTTTTTAATTTTGAAAAAGTCTGTTGATGTTATAGAAAAGAAGTGTGTTATGGTCATTCAGTTCATATTTCTGTACCAAGTTCATGAAATCTCAAACAGACCTGAACAAGGAACCAAGAGATGACCACACTGAGGATTGGGTTGCCTCCCTTAGTGGTTATAGTTGCAGGCTTTAATATCGACCCTGAGGAAGAAACATAAGTTACAATTTAAAACTAAAAAGTTTTACTTTATTTTTTCCATCTTTACACGTTGTATAAATAAATTGTACACAAATTCTATGGTCATCTTTCTTTCAGCGGCCGTAGAGGCAAAAAAAAGTTCGCAAAATGAGTTACGGCCTAAACCCAGCCTAGATCTATAATGCACTCAACAAAATGGACATCACAGAGGAATTCTCCCCTCACAGCTGTAAAATAACTGCAGATTCTTACAATATATAAAGCAATCAATCTTACTCTTAAGTCTAGCTCGAACCCTAAAACCTGGCCCCCTTCCCCCTCCCTTTTTTCTCATTGCCTCTATCTCTCTAATCCTCTCCTTTTGTTATATCTCTACCCTTTGTACCATGTTCAACCCTAGAATAGAATAGCGATCTAAAAATTAACAAAGTCACCATAGCACGAGACTGAGCTTAAAATTTTTTGGTCCCGTGGTGACGCTGGACAGTCCCATATGGACTGGGAATGGGGAAGTGCTCCCTCGCGACTCTTTGGAGCGGAGGGTTTAGTAATGCTTTAATAAACTAATGACTTTACTTGAAGCATGCCTATCTTTTAAAAACTCAAAATTAGTCAAAGATTTTTAACCTCACATGAGCTTTAAGCTGCAGATATTACTTATTTTTCAACTTATCGTACCGTATAGCATGAACTGACAAAAAGTGTTATCTAATCATCTAATCAGAGCGGGTCACAAAAAGAATAGAAAGCACAGGGGAAAAAAATTGTACACAAATATACCCAAATCTGATAGAAAAAAAGAAAATATTGAAGGTAAAAAACATGATACGGCTTATAGCAAGGTATCATATTCACTGAAAAACTTTTTTTTTTTTTGAGATGAGGGTTAAAAATCATGTTCATCAAAGATATTCAACAGGGCCAAACAGTCAAATAATCAAGGACTTTGCAAAACAGCATCATACATGTTTGAAGTTATTTTAAACTGGCAAAACTCACAGAAAAGTTGATCATTGCCAAGAGCTTGAAGAACGCGAGATGCTCCAATTAAATTGCCAAGAGCCGCAGAGATGGATGCGGCAAACATGCCAATAACGACAAACGGATCCCAGACATTGATTTCCTGTAGAAAGGCGTAGTTGTTGATCAAAAGGTACCTGGCAAGGAAGACAAAAGCAGGAAAATCAAATAAAAACTCTGAAGCTTTTCTTTTGTTTGATATGTTCTCTGCTTGAAGACCTTATAAAACAATTAAATAAAATATTGAAATTTATAGATTAAAACTTGACCAAAGTACTTTAGGGGAAAGATGGAAAAGGAGGGGGGGGGGGGCAGGCTGGAAGAAGGGTGAGGATGGATATAGCGGGCTTCATTCTGCTATTATTTCCTTCTGCAACATTTTGCTCGTTCTCTGAGAGACTATTTTTATTCTCATAATAGTCATTGCTGAATACAGCTTCACAGAATTGTTGCCAAACCATTCATCAATAAAAGGATATATTATATATGCTTTTTTTTTTGCTTAAAGTTTATTTTAATCTCCATCCACCTCAACAGTCACAGTAGTTCTAGATCTTTGATAGGTGTTAATTCCCCACGCAGCCTAGCAGGCTATAGTTCCCAGGATAAGGCAAGTCAGAGATAAATGACTTCAGAGCTTTTTGAAGTGGGTTTTGTTTTTCTCTTAAATCTGTGTTTTCCCTGCTCCACCAAGATAATCAAGTCCTACGATCTCATTATTGGACATGCTTTAACTCAGAAGGCAAACTATTTTGGACAATTTGGTAGAAATTCCATGACTTTTTCTCATTTTTCTATTCGTTTTGTATATTTTTATAGCATTTTTATGCTTCATGATCAAATCTAACCATTTTTTTCTGTAATAATAAAAATGTAGAAATATACAGAGAAAAGAGCTTTTAAACAAATGTATTGTTATCAGAAATATAATTTCGATTTTCCCAAAGTTGGACTTCTGAGGGTTAAGAGCAGCTCATCAATAAAAACCATGGTCGATCAGGTTTCATAAAAGAGCAAAAAGTACAAAACGTTTTGACAAGTGATAGCATGATAAGATAAGACAGACAGATAGGCCTAGCCAAGTACAAATACTCTTATCAATCAGAGATAAAGTCAAGGTTCTACATTCTACACAATTGTGCTTTGATTGTGGTATGTTATCAGTCAGCAGTTATATAAGTGGTAGTATCCTGTTGCTTAAAGCTTAGTAAATATACTAGTCCATTGATTTGATGGATTCTTGTTTTGCTCTTTGAAAAAGAATGGAAAGGGGAGGCAGGGAGTGAATGATGAAATTGGAGGGGCAATATACTGATAGAGATACATTAAAGTCTATATCAACAGTCACTTAACCGACATGGTGACATGTTGATGTCTTTTGCTGTAACAGAATTTTTTCCTCTCTTATATTACTAAACAATACCTCTTACATTGACATTTCCCAAACTTTTTTGCTTTAGCAACATGCAGTCTAGTGAATGCTTAAAAAGGACATAAAACTTAAACTTAGAGACAACAACAAAGTTATGGTTTTATTAAAAATTCATTTAAGGTAGCCGTTTTAAAATAATAATAAAATTGAAAAAAGATTAATAACACAGCAAAGCAAATAAAAAATAAAACAATATTAGTTATTAGTTATTATAAATGGTATTGGCATAGTTAATCTCCCCTTATTTTCTTTTTTTTTGTACTTGTATTTTTTAAATTGACATTCTTGAATGTTAGCATTACATCAATCTCCCAAAGCAGATTACATTGTAGGTATTAGGCTACGCTGTAATTCTCCAATACCTGGGCCAATTGACATTGAGTATAAGCACAAAATTATCGTTCTTGCCTGCGAGCAACTGACTCAGAAGAGGGAATTTGCCAACGGTAGTTTGCGCTCTAGTCTCATTTCCAATTCGCATTAGGTTTAATGACTTGCCTGGAACAAGATCCTGCAATGAGTGTCATCATCACCAGGTAGGTGCAGAAGGTGAAGAACACGGCAGACACTGTGCCTTTTGGTATAGACTTGGATGGATCCTTTAGCTCACCTGAAATTAACAAGGGGAAAATACGCTCAGATTCAAGGGTTTGCTTTGGCAATTTATTATATTTCTCTACGGAATTGAACATCTCATATGTGAAAAACAGTCATGATTTGACTGAAAAACTCAAAGGTTTTCTGCCAGTTTACAACTTAAGGGCTCAAGCTTTCAATGCTTACAACTACGACTCCACCCACGTTTTTAACAAATCAAATAATTTGCTCTAAAATAAAAAATTCTATTCATGCTCATCAATCTTTGTTTTTGCCATCTTTTTTTTTTGTTTATTTTTTCTTTAATAAGACCCAGTATGGCATTGAGTTCATTTAGGTTCTTTGATAAGAAGCACTAGCAGAAATATTAAGGTTTCATTAGTTTTCAGTATTGATTACAAAGCCTAGCAACACTTAACCAAACTGGCAATAGAATGAAAAAAAGAGAGACCTTTCTTTGTCTTGCTGTCAAGGTGAAAGCTGTAAAAAAAATCACAGCAACGCCCACAATACTATTTTTGGAAGTAAAAGATTTTGATGCTTACTACCTATTCAGGTTTTAAGCGCTTACATGAAAAAAAAACTTATTAACTCTGAAGACCCCTGTAAACCTGGCGTGACCCTAGTCATGACCTTACCTGACATGTTTGCTCCGTTCAGAATACCAGTAACACTACTGAACAGAATAGCAAACACAGTGGCGTAGCTCATTGTCGTGTCTGTGCTGTAGTCCACGGTGAAGTTGCCTGACAGGAAAAGTTTGGGAAAGATACAAGACCAGGTCATTAAAAGTCAAATATGATCTTCTCTGTTTACCACTGTGTTTTTGCATTTGCACCTCTGCTATTACAAAAAGTTTGGGAAAGATACAAGACCAGGTTCTTTCAGGGCTTGAATTAGGTGTTCAGAAGGGCAAGCAAAAATTGCCTCGGTGAGGCCTGAAAATCAGAGGGCACCGAGGCAATTTGCTTGGGCACCAAGGCAAAAGTTATAGGTGATCATTTGTTGATTAAAATTAGTAACAATTTTGTAAATAACGACACAGTTTGTTCCTTGCTCTCTACAAAAGTATAGAGAGGGTCTTTGTTTATTTAGTCATAAATAGAATTATATAATAAGTAAAACCCAGTTAAATCACATTAAAAAAAGACTAAAAATAGTAACACACTTCTTTTTAAATCTTTCCACCTCTGCCTGATCCATTTTCTTAAAGGCTGTTTATAATGCCAACTCCTTTCATCTCGACATTTTTCTTTCATACCTCTGACTTTACATGTGCCACTGAAGTACCTTTCTTTACTTTTATTCGTCTCTTTATAATGCAATGATCCCCAAATACATGTACTGCTGCTTTGCTGACACAGTGACAGTGACTGTTCTTGTGACTGTTCTCTGCGTGTGGAAAAGAAGGCTCTTGACGAAAATGTTTTCAAATGTGGTCCACCTTAGCCACTCCAGATTCCACAATTTCCACAATTTTATACTGCCAGTGGCAATTTTTGTCTTTTTCTTGTCTGTTTGTGTGGCTGCTGATGTTGATGCTGAGGTTTCCATAGGTGATGATAATGATGATTTAGCCACTCATATTGATGATGAGGATGATGATAAAATATGAGCTGTTGGTGATGTGGATGCAGGAGAAGCATATGATTCTGGCAGGCGATGATAAAGATGATCTGAATAGTATATTAACTCAGTTCTATATTATTATTAAATGTATTATTTTAGTAGTGTGAGTGATATTGAAGCCTAAAAC
>BMAT01007340.1:206591-222212 GCA_019649035.1 Elysia marginata
AAAAAAAAATCACTCAGTGATCCCTGATTGAATTATTATGTCACCCTATAAAATTCAGTAAAAATAATTAAGTTAAAAGATTATGAGATGTCTTAAATACTGTAAGCTTCTTTAAAAAGATACGTTTTGAGTTGCTTCTTATCAGTTTTCTCAGTAAGGCTATTTTTTATATGCTCAGGCAATTCATTCCACAATTTAGGGCCATAAACAGAAAAAGATCTGTCTCCTATAGCTGTGAGTTTGAGCGGGGAATTTCTAGTATATATTTTAGCTCCCGATCGAAGATGTCCTTCTGGAATATATTTCTTTAGGAGATCTTTTAAATAAACAGGAGCATTTCCCTTGTCACACTTAAAAACATTACATAGTACTTTAAAATCAATTCGCTCTTTTACGGGTAACCAGTGAAGGCCCTTTAAAATGGGAGTAATGTGTTGATATTTTTTACTTAAAGAAACAATCCTCGCTGCCTGGTTTTGCAGTTTTTGAAGTCTTTCAATAGTCGCTTTTGGCAATCCTGCTAGTAAAGAATTGCAAACCAAGTCGACTCATTACTAATGAGGATACTAGTAGTTGGGCTGTAAATTTATCGAGATACGGACATACTTTGCCTATGTTTCTTAATTGAAAAAAAGATTTTTGGCACAGAAAATTCATTTGGTTATTCATAGTAAGCGAAGAGTCAAATATATAAACTAGATTTTTAACATGGTTTGATAAAGTGACTTTGCAGTTACCAATTATAATACTTGTATTAATATCCTTAAGTAGTGTATGAGAACCAAGTAGGATGACATCAGTTTTATCACACTATTCACAGTTTAACTTAAGCTTGTTCACAGCCATCTTCCTCAACTTTTGAATTCTTTTCATGTTTTAGTGATAACAATGAAACAAATATGCCAAGTAATCCAGTCAACCCATTGACAATATATTATATTCATCTATTATTTGTTTTTACTTTCCAGCTGGTAAAGCAATGCAATGTGATGATTGATGCTGGGAAAGCATTCAGCACAGCTAGCAGGTAAAGCAAAGTCTAGATGATTTTAATAATTGTACACAAATAAGGAACAGAATTTATGAAAATTTTATGTCTGTTTTGCTCAGGCTTTGACTCAGAGAGACTTGCCTTCTAAAACCTAAGGCTTTTTATTGTGAAGCAGTGTTTATTGTTAGGCAAAACTCAGTGTTTTAGCAAAGAGAGCCCACAATTTAACTGTTTTAGACTTGACTTGAGACAGACTTTTTAACCTCAATTTTTAAAATTATAGTAATTCTTTTCTTGATATTGCCTTTTATATATTTGCTATTTGTTAAGAGTTGTATAGTTGATATGTTCCTGTTGACACAGTCATAGGTGGTCTTGTTGTGTTGTGCTGAGAAATATAAAATGCAAGGTTGATAGGAAAATCAACAGTTTTCCCCAAAACCATGCGTGATGGATAGAATAGATCTAACAGTAAATTTTGCCCTGACCATGTATGACACTTGGACCATGTCTGCCAAGAAAACTTACCTTGAGGGTAAATTGATAAATTTCCTTGGCACTGGATCCACACACCATCTGTGGTTTAAATCTACTACTACATCTTAACTCAACGTTTGGACCTGGAGACAAAGAGTTTACTGGTCCAGACTAACTTCAGCTTTAAACAGAGAGAGGCAACTTGTCCTGTTTGATTCTTTTCAATATGGCCAAATATTTATTTTCAGTTCTTTCCTTTTTCATTTTGAAAAAGATTCTTTTGTAATGCTGTCCATTTTTCGTTTAATGTTGTTTGTGCTTGATTTTTCTGTTTATGTAATTTACTGATATTAATGTTCTCATTTTTATTTCTTTTTTTTATGAGTCCCTATAGTCCTATAGCCAGGAACTTTTTAATTGTATAGGCATAATGGTTCTACAAGAGTTAAAGTTTAAGTTTGTTGTATTTTTTTTATCCATCCAATTTTCATGATAACGATAAAAAAATCCTTAAAGTCAATGGATAGGTTGGTTTCTGGTATGGTGTTCTGGTAGTTCCGAATTGAAGTAAAGGGCTTCCTTATATGGTAGTAACTGTCAGTAACTTTCCATCTACAAAAGACTTCAAAGTAGCATTCAAAGATCCAGGTTTATTTGTTATAAGTCAGTTCTTAAATATTTACTTGGGTTATTAGATTTTCTATGTTAACTTTTATTACCATCAAAAGGCATGCTTTCAGTTAAACATTTACAATCTTTTGACTTCTTTTCAGTGGCTTTGTTCTTGGAGTAAGGGATTTGGCCAACTACTTTGGCAAGGATCCTCTTGTCTCTGTATGTATGAATTTTGTCGTCTTTTACTTAAACAATATAAATGGTGTCTTGTTGAAGGAAAGATGTATATATTGGCACAAGTTGTTATGCTCCTAAAGTAGAGTACTCTACAAACTCTGTTGTTTTTTTTTGCCCTACAACTTATAAAATATTTGCACTAATTAATCTTTAATAACCTTTTTAGCCTATACCGCTACACATAAATCCATTTTATAGAGCATAAGTGAAAAACATGTAGACTCTTTTTCTGTTTCTGCCTTTCTGTCTCTTTATTGTTTTTTAAAAGGGCACTCTTACGTTGTGCCTGTATTGTGACGGAAAACCTGAAAATTCTATTTTATATTTTTAGCTACTGTGTGTGTAATTTTGTTCCCACCTAAATAGATGTGTATACAAGCCTTCTTACATATATATACATAAGGCTTTTTAATAAAATTAACATTGTAATACATCTGGGCTCTTTACCCTTGAATTTCTAAACAGAAAATGTTATCTGAAATGTCTCATTTTCTTTTTTCCTGAGAGACTCTAAACAGTAATGTCTCAAAAGCCAATTTTTATCTTACTTTGAGGTTACTTTATACTCTGTGTTATCTCACAGGATGACGCTAAAGTGTCTGTAAGTATAGGTCTGCGTGACCGAAATAACAAAACTAAACAAAAAAACAAAAAAAACCAACGCCAACCCCCAAAACTTCCTTGAGAATGGCTTTGTTCAGCGTCATATATGGGTGCATCTTGACTGTGACTGTTATGATTTTGTTTTCCTGTTTGACATACAGTACACCTGAATATTATCCACTGATCTTTGCTCCCCAAGCTTTTGTTCCAATACGTCAGAACAACACATCTGAAATCTGCACTTGCTTAGACTGAGACTTTGCTCACTAAAACCATGAACTTTTTAATCTTGCAGTGAATGGCACTGTGGTCTGTCCAACAGGGAAGGATACTTAGTCTATGAAATGAGTGAGCAAATGTTAATCCATGGATCTGCTTTTGTGCACCACATGCTAAACTGTGGAGCTACATTGTTTCCACAATCTAGCTATGATTTCATGCAATGTGCAACTAGGACTAAAGAAGTTGAAAGTAAAAAAAAAAAACAACAAAAAAACTAGTTATAAGGATGGGGTACATTTTAGTTTGTACAATGAATGATCATTAAATGTTCTTCTGCTTTAACATTTTCACATACCAAAATACTTTATAGAAGAATCCCACAAAAAAAAGAGATTTCATGAGATTAAAGACACAAAAACCGAATTTCAAACATGCAAAAAAAAAAAACAAAACCTTTTTTAGAACCTAAATAAATCTGCACATTGGCTCATCACGTCTAAGTTGAATTTTGACATAAGCACTGAAAGATTATAACATATGCACCCAGCAATTTCTGCTGTGTTTCCTTACAATCTCTTTAAACAAATCACTAGTGGTTTGAAAAAGTGTTTGAAATATTACAAAATTAAAAAGACTGCAATATGTAAAATTATCTTTATTTGCTATGAGTAAAAGTATCAAATATCAGTATTACAAGAGAGTCAGTGTGTGAGCGATTCCTACATTACACTTCATATTAACACCTAGTTAGAACTTTCAACAAATTAAGTTTATCTCATTAGAATACACCTGTTTCTTGTTTCTTTCAGTTTCTTGTAATAATTTTCTGTGATAAAGCAATGAGAGGCTATAAATTTAAGGAGTGCCCTGTTTTGCTAAATACAGTGGCAAGGACATTTTATTTACCAAGGCTTCGATCCTTGAGATTTTACAAGCGGAATAGTAACAGCCCTCAATATATAAGAAAACAGACAAATTGGAATATTCTACAGCATAAAAGACATCCAGTTTTTTTTTAAACAAAGCCCCAAAGAAATCATCAGTTGAAAAAAAATTGAAAATCTTCAGATTGTTATCATGTTTTTCTTTTTTCCTTACGTTTCAAAAAGTGTTGGGGGAGGATTTTATGTCTGTGAGGTCATTGTGGTGAAGCTAAAAGATTTCAAGCTTATTGTAAACTGATGTTTCTTTCCCTAATGGCATAGTAGCTGGCCAGATGTCACAGTCGACTTAGAATACTGATATGTTTTACTTCTGGGATGAACTAATGAAAACCTAAAGAAATCAGTGTGTGACTGTTCATAAGAGCTTATAGTTGTGTCTAGCTGGATTGGTTGGGACTGAGCCATGTGGGAATCCATATTCAAGCCATTGTAGATCCCAGATGTTATCCAGTAGTTGGTTGGGTGTTTGAATTTTAACGTCTTTTTTCAACTACAAAGTTATATCAGAGACGGCGCTTGGGACAATTGAAAGTGTGCTGCCACACTGTGATGTACGGAGCGCTGCATACACCACACTCAGTCACATTATCCTGACACCGTGCCGACCAGACTTAGCACTAAATCCATAATGCCAGACACCAGGCAGATCAGCTACTAATACCAATTTTAAAGTCCTTGATTTGACTCGGCCGGATATCGAACCCGTACTTCCCAATCTCTGAGCGAGTGTCTTTACCGCTAGACCACAGAGCCGGTGTGTAATCCAGTAACCAACAAGTTTGGAACTCACACACTTAGAGATTGTATGCAAATTCCCCTTCTCGTTGCATGGTTAGGTTCTTTATTGATGTCTCTTTTTTAAAGTTCCCAGTTCAAGGGTATGAAATAGAAATTTGTCATAACAACTTTTTAGACCCTTTCGGAAAATACGCCCCAATCTCTCCCTACAAGAAACTAACAAAACAAAGCAACCTGTAACTGCTTCCCTGTGTGCCAAAGGTTTGGTTGTTTGCCGTATTAGAATTATTGTTATGATTACATTTGTTCCTGTGTAGTCGAAAAAACTACTTTCTGTTTGTCTTATTTTTTTAATATATTAAATTAAGGCTCAAAACCTTGAAGTTGAACTTTTTTGGGGCCTAATTTGTAGTATAGGCATTGTGAAATTTTACGTTAAGTTGAATATAAGTTTTGTTTTTTTAAGTTTTATTTATCGAAGGGTGTTGAACTGGTTGGTTGCTGGATTGCCTTTCTCTCTCTCTGTTTCAAATTCAGATTGTGCCTGTCTATGTTAAATGAATTTTGTGCATTACATGATATGCAATGTCTTTCTTTGAGCATGTTTTTTCTATTACTTTGGTTGTAATTTATATTTTAAGATGGTAAACCTACAATGATTAGTCAACAGAGGTAAGACTAAGAGTCAGTAGCTTTTGCATGTACGTTATTGTTTAAAATTTCAAGCAGAACATAAAGGGAAAAGAAAAATATCACTTTTTTACCACAAATGTTGATTGGCTATTTTAGAGACTACTTAGACTTTGAAGTTTGTCTCTAAAGTGAGATTAACAATCAGACTTCTTCTTAAATCCAGCAGCCTGTGAATTTTAGTTCTTCAACCTGTTGCCATGCAGTAGTATAGTATTTTGAGGTGTTCCTCAGTTGGACGGTTATTGAGTATTAATCAAACAAAAATGTGAAGAGATCAATGACACATTTCTATTGTGTTTAAACCAAAAACAATATCAGATCATTTTTTTTCTTTCTCCCTTTACCCTGAAAACTACTTTTGGTTGGAACAAGGTAGAGCTTGGTGCAATCTCAAAACCTGTGTATGTCCTTGTAAATAGATATGGAGACAAACGGTTCATACATTAATGTCTGGCTTCTAGGGCAAATGAGTCGAAAGTCGGATATTTCTTTTTTTTTCTTTCTTGGAAAAATTCATATAAACTAAAAGTATTTTTTCTTCTTTTTCCATGTTTTTTAAAACAACAAAAATTTATTACCTTTCCACAAAATATTGATAACTTTATGAATTTTTTTTATGTTGGAAACTTTAAAAAGTGACTCGTTGAAACCAGCTTTGCCCTTGAAGTTAACTATTGCAACTTCCAACCCACTAGACGCAAGACAAATGTATTGAAACCTGGATTATGTTTAAGCACATCATGTGTAAATTTCCCACCTGGGATGAAACACTCCTCCCATCTCCCCGATTTCACCCCCATGTCCTCCCAACCTAATTCGTTAAGTATTTTAGCACTGCATGCATGCACTTTTTTTTTTATCGAAATCCAATAAATACAAAGAATGTGTCGATGGTGAGGTAGTATTGTCTTGTAAAGTTCAAACCAATTAGTTTGTGAAAGGTCAGGAGGTCACATGGAGCTGTGAGTGACGCATGGGATTTAGCAAAAGTGGCTGGCTGAAAGGTCACTCTTGGTTCTCTCCACTTAATTTTGTTTGTGTAGATCAGGCAAGCTCAACTCATTTCAACCTCTTCTTTTTCCTATGTGAAGAGAACAAACAAGCAAACAAACGATTGTGTCTATATTGTACTAACCCCTCATCATTGCTCATAGTTTTTCAAAATTTTCCCCAGAGAGGTGTTTTCCAAGCCATCCTTTCGTTGTTTGTCGAGTATTGGGTGCTACAAACATTGCCACTGTGTTACTACATATTGGCAAACAAGGGTATTTCCCTACCTTGCTTTTACATCGGGTGACAATAACACGAATAGATTGCATCTTAGTGCAAATAGGGAAATTAGCGTAGAGAGCCGTCGCAACACTTTCTGCCCTGCAGACTTCAGCAGATTACACTAGTCCTGCGCCCTTGATCCAAATCCCAGATTTGAACTCCAAAGTAGCTAGACTGAAAGCCAATTGTCTCCTGGTTTCCTGACTACACCATATCATGACGATGCAAATATAAATATGTCAATATCTATGTAGCTGGAAGGCTTTGTTTTGAATGGGATTTTATTGTATAACTGAAACCATTTTGTGCAAGCATGTGTGGTACATTTGTTAACATTAATTACAACACAGTGCAAACAAAGCATTTGAAACTGGACATACGACAGACGTGTGGCGGTTGGTCTAGAAGTAGACGCTCCGTTTCAAATGACAAGGTCCGGGATCTGCGCCCTGTTGTCGGCAGATTGACGTTTAGTTCTTGAGAAATGTATAATTTACACACATTTCTCCGCTTCACTCAGACGTTAAAGGAGTACCCAATTACATGCAGTGAAAGATCTTGTCAGTATGCTACAGTGATGCACTTTAATAGCTGTTTCTCTGTAGGTTCAGAAGGTAATTTGGTTGGTAATGGCCTGTCTGGGAACCCTTGTAAAGCGCTTAGAGCCTGTTAGTGGATTGGACGCTGCATGAACAATGCTCTGTACTTTACGGTACATGAAAAGTATAAATGAGCACAATATTAGAAAACCTGTGGACGGCTTTGGAGGCAAAGCAAATGCAACAAAATAAATAAGATGATACAGTAATAGTTGGATGAAATCAAACAAACAAAAAAAAAATATCAACTTGGGATCAGTCAATGCCGCTGTGATTTAACAATCTAAGTTTGAGTTCCGTAGACTTCGGTAATAACGATTGAAACTGCTATAATTAAGTGAAGTTGCTGCAGAGAGCTAGACGTAGAACTTTCAATCGTGGCTTACTCTGGAAAGCAGTACAACAATCATCATACTTCATAGTATCCTAATATGAGAGAATCTGTGAAATAGACTTAATCCGTTTACGCTGGTGGTTGCCTAACTAGCTCCCATGCAAAAAAACAAAAGAAAAAAACCCACCGAATGTTTAGAATAAGTACAGTGTATGGGACAAACAAAAATGTATCAACATGTAACAAAAAAAAGTTGCAAGCATTATGGCTTTGGTTTGAGCAGAATCAAGGCTTTATCTAAGGGTCTACACCTAATGTCCGAATAATGAGAAAAACTGATGGGGATGTACACTTGTTCGATATAATTTTTTTTATTACACTTTATTAATCCCTTTCGGGAAATTTGGCTTTATTACTCAGCGTAACTGTGTCGCCACAAGAGCAGCGCCACTAATGCCCTAACAGACCAGTGCATTTGAAAGTCACTTATAACCCATATACAGGGTGTTGCAGGCGCATATCACAAATTCAAGCATTGCCTGTAGCTGGGTACCCATTTTACAGGTGGGTGGGCTGGAAAAAGTTAGGGCAAATTGCTTTCCAAAGGCAATTGCAACATGGCAAGGTCGGGAATCGAACCTGAAACCGCCAAACCACTAGTCCGACGCGCTAAGCACTCTCCCGGCTGCCCCAATACTGAGGCTTGTGTATAGAGTTGAGTTGTAAGGATAGAGAGGGAGAGAGAATGAAGAAAAGATGGCTCATTTACAACTATTTGATGATGTTATTGACAATTGATCTAAACTGCTTATGTGTATATCAATTTTTTAGAAATTGTACACCTTTCTTCTGTAATGTAACTATTATCATACTCACTTTGTTTATAATAAAAACAAGAACTTGTAAGTGTTTAAATGGAGGACACCATGAGAAGCTCATCTGTATCTCAGGGTTTGTCAACATTGAATTTTAAAGACCTGTTTTGTTATTTTCTGTTTCCTAATGACACTGATGTGTTTGTTTACAGCTAGTCGGTCTGGTCATTCTGCAGGCAAAGTCTCGCCTCTGCTGTTATCTCCCCCTTTCTGCACGCAAACCTTTCCTGCACGACTCTCACTGTTATGTCCTAGTACTTGACTTTGTGTCTTCCTCTATGGTGCAAAAAGAAATCAAGTAACAGCTATATTTTCAAAATGATATGATTGGTTTTATTTGACGTAATAGTACTTATCTGATGGTTTTGTCAGAAGAAAGATGCATCTTGTGAATTCATCTTTTTTCTTGAATGAAATCGAATTATAGGCTGCAGTGCCTGGTGGTTAATGTTCACCTGCAAAGCAAATCCCACCAGATCTCTTCTTTTTTTCCTACGTCTGCTAGTTGTTGATCCGTAAACTTCAGTGGTGTTGTATTAAACTTTGAGCTGTCTCTCTGTAAAAGCTGTCTCTTGTCTTGTTCTAAACATTATTGTTATTTTGATTTTATCGCTGTTATTAAAATCTATTTTCATGTTATTGTTGTTTATGAATATGCGATTGAATGTGTGTATGTAAAGCGCTTAGATTTCACTTCTGTTGTAATTGCCGCTCTTTAAATGGCTGATCCTACTATTACTACTACTGCTACTGCTGCAGCTACTTCTTCTTCTACTACTACTACTACTACTACTACTACTACTACTACTACTACTACTACTACTACTACTACTACCATCACCACCACTACAAACACTACTACTACTATTTTTATCATCATCATCATCTTTATTATGAATACTGTCATTGTCGTTTTTGCTCTTTAGATAATGCTATGATTTCTTTCCTTTCTGTGGCTAAGAACTGCTAAATTTGTCCAAATTGTACGAACCCTTAGCTAATGATTGTGTTACCGGTATCTCTAGTGTCCAGCCAGACAATCTTTAGGCCATTCATTACATGTAATCATTTTTCGGTTCAACAAAGTGTATTTATTTTAAACCAATCTCGCCTGGAGTTCAAAGTCAGAAAAAAAGCATGTGGTGTACCAACTTACATTGTTTGCATTTGGATTGGACATGTGCATTTTGAATAGTGCAGTTATGTTACCTTTATTTTTTAGTTTCATTCTTAATGATGGTTTAATTAAGTTATGGAAATGTTGAATGGTTAACAAGCTATGTTTATATTTGGATGAATGTAATTGGTTGCTTTCATAAAATTTTTTTTTTACTTTTATATACTCCAGTTTTTCTTGTTGTTTTTTTTAAACTTTCGTTTTAGTGGTGTCTTTGAATCTTTTTCTTTTAATAGTGCCAATCTTTTTCTTTTAATAGTGCCAAAACCTATGAACATTTATACTCAGGGAGATCACTGAGTTTTTCAAACTTATCTACTTGATAATGCTAGCTAACATAGGATGTAAGTATATGTGATTTCATTAATGTCTCTTCATCTTCATTCTGGCATTGCTTTTGTGGTCCACAAGCCTCACTAGTGTAATTGTACTTTTGGGCATCCACACATTTCAATAGACAAAACTCTCTTGTGAAAATCACTTTTACCCTTTTATTTTTTAAATATATGCTTTGTAAGTTCAAAACTATATTTCACATGTGGGTACAAAATATTGTTTAATTATTGCTGAGACCAAGAAAAGGATCTCACCTGCATGGTTTGATTCTTTCTAATGCCCGAAGATTACTTTTTATTGATTTAACATTCAAATCTGGTCACTTTATCAAGAGAACTTGATTTTTTTTCTTCTTTTCATTGTGTCTCAGGCCAGTCTCAACAGATTTGCCCACTCAATGTCTGAGATGCTCAAGTATCTAAATGTAAGTTTTTAGATAAAAGTTTGCATTGAATAATTGCAGCTGCTTTACATTTTGGTCTTCATTCCCAACAAACTCTATTTTTTCTCATTACCAGTATACACAATTTGCATCACAAACTAAGTTTTTCCTCCAACCCTATCGCGCTTTTTAAAAAACATAATTAATATTTTAATGTGAAGGAGTTTCTTGGGTATGCCAAAGAAGGAAATTCCTTCAATAAAAATTTTTACATTTCCTTTTTTTGTGTGTGCGTAACAAACACATACATTTTGATTTCTGAGATTAGAAGGAAAAACCTCTTAGGCCACTGTATAAATTTCAAATAAAAGTGAATTGAACTCACCAACTTTGAGTTATGAGACAATATAATAATAAAAACCGGCTATTTAAAAAGCACCTCTTTAAACAGTAGCCAGCTGCTAACAAAGCTAAAGAAAAATAATATCCTCACACTGAGAGAACTTTAAGTTAGGGAAACTAGGAATTATCAGACTTTTGATTTTATAGACTGAAAAGCAAATATGCTCTTAAATACTGCTCTTGATTTGAACTTTATAGACATGGATGATCAGGATGCATGCAGGTGCAAATGATTTTATGTATTTGACTTTTTTGCATATTTTAAAATTATTGCTTTTCTTACAAAGTTTTTTTCCCGTTTTTTTGTTTTGTTTTGGTCAGATTTTAATGGACCAGGCTCATAGATCTGTGTCGAAAAACCTCAACTCTTTTGTCCGCGTGTAAGTAGCTCTGTGTCTGTACAAGTGAGAATTGTGACCTTTAGTATCTCTACTGATGTTTATCTCTTTATGTGCAGCTATGCCAAAATGCAAAATATGTCTTGCGTCAATGATAAATAAGTCGAATGTTGCAATTTTGATCTTCAAAGGTGTTGCTGTTTTGATAAAGACATTCTTCTGAGCTTCTAAATGGAAAAAAAATTCATGAATTCATCTGTATCATATGGAAAGACTGTAAAAATTTTTTTGGGTTTAAAACGAGGAGAAAGAAAAAAGAGCTGTTTTCTCCATAAAAGAATTTCCCACTTTGGACCCATTCGCCCCTTGAGGCGAGGCATGTACTGACTAATTTCCAACAAAATAAAACTTATAAGTAACAAACAAAGATTTATTTTTGTAGCTTTTAAAAAATTTCTCTGGACTATTAAAAAAGTGTAAAACGATCAACTGTCAACGCTGACAAATTAACACAATTGTTGAATGAAGCCTTCTTTTCTTTTAAGCTACAAATGAATGAGAAATTAAATGAAGTAACTCCAAGTTAGGCAACCAAGTTCAAAGAGAGGAACCAGCCTTTTGTTATGATTTTATTGTAATTCAGTCAGACTTTTCATCTTTTGCTTTGTTTTTAAATTTTGCATAGAAAAAGCTTAGATTTGAAAGATTTTCTTTTTTTTCAAAACTAAATGTGACGAAGGCATAATGATATTACCAATATTACCTTAGTCTTACTTGTGAAAAATGGGAAAAACATATATTTATCTAAACACATTATAAATACACATCATCCTCAGACAATAATAATAATAATAATAATAATAATAATAATAATAATAATAATAATAATAATAATAATGTAGTTTATTTATATCCCGCCCTCTCCCTCAAATTTGAGGCCCAAGGCGATACAGTTAGAATTAAACATGAAGCAAATACATTCATTTATAAAGGTACATTCCATTCATTACAGATCCACTATCTGATCCAAAATTTAAAGAAAAAAATGCTGGGCAAACATTTTTCAATCAATGATCTCTAATTTTTGTTTTGGGCCTAACACAAAAACAGACCTCAGCAATGACTCTGATTCGGATGTGTCCATGTTGTCAAATAGGAGTTATACAAACTGTCAGCACCATTTTATCTTATATGCTTTTGGGTCTGAAATCTTTTTTATCCATTGATGTTTGCCCTTGGCTCCTCTTTTTACCCACACTCAGGGACATCCGGAAGGTAAAGGATACAAAAAAATTGTTTGAGAAGATCAGTGACGATATGGACTCTTCCCTGGTACGCAACTCTCAGGCGCAGCGCTCTAAGATGCAAGAGTGTGAGGACGCTAACAATGCGCTGACAGCCATGAGATCATGCTTTGCTCACACATCTCTAGACTATGTCTTTCATGTGAGTACGAAAGTGTAGGATGTGATACTCTGCAGGAGTTGGGGGTAGGCCTACACAAGTGTAGGATGTGATACTCTGCAGGAGTTGGGGGTGGGAGGTGTTTAAACAGCACTGTATGCTTATAATGATGATGATGATCATGATCATTATCATGCTGTCCTGCAAAGGGGAAGGGGTCATGAGAGGTGAGTGAAGGAAAGATATCAAACATGGCCAAGAACATACTCTTTGAGGTTAAGTCTTGGGATAGGTGGGGGATGAGTTGAGGGGGGCTTCAAACAAAATCACAACAAACTCTTTTTGCCGGAGTTTATAGGTAGTTTTGGGAATGGAGCAGGTAATTAGGAAGGGTTTTAAACAATGCCAACAGCAATTATTTCTTGTTAAGTTCCTGTTAAGATGATGATTTGGTTATTGATTTTAATGTAGGTCAAGTCTTCGTGTCAGAACATATTTCATGACAAAAAAAAAACCAAAAAAACAAACACTAAAGAAAGGGATGAAAAAATATTTTTTTTTAGTTTGAAATGATGAAGAGAAATAATATCATTTATCAATTTGAAAAAGAAAAAAAAAATTGATGCAATATGCATCTGAAATATTGGTCAATGTTATATAAGACTTTTTTGTGTTCAAAACTATTAAGTTCTTACAAAATTTAGGGTCAGATTTCAAATAGACTTTTCTATTATGTAATTGCTTATTGCTTGGCTAAAAAATATACCATATTTAATACCATCAAAACTTCTCTCATTTTATATTTTTTAAAATCAATTGCATGGAAAGTATTGTCTTAATTAATACTTTTTTTTTCAAATTTCTCCTCAGATCAACGTGCTCAACTCAAAGAAACGTTTTGATATTCTTGATACTGTAAGTGTTAGCATTGGCTTGTCAGAAATTTTTTGTGAAGCTATTGGATCAGGGCTCAAGCTAAATTTTTATTAAAATGAGTCAAATAAGAAAGAGCTCTGAGAATAATAACTTGAACAAAACTTTTTTTTCATGAATGCATTTTTTAAAAGACAGCTCATTAGAGGTAAAATCTGAACGCAAATAGTCAACCGTCCAGGGAAAATATGTTGGATGTCACAATTTTTCATCTTCAAGGGTGTTTTGTTTTGACCATAACATTTTTCTAGGCTTCCAAACGTCAAAAATTTCATAACATGAATATTTTGTGGAAAGCTATGAAAACTTTTGTTGATGCAAAATATAGCACAAAAAAATGAAAAAAAATAGATCTTTTAAACAGCTTTTACTCAAATAAGAAATTTCTGAATTCTAACTCATCTAACTTCTAACCTGGATGTGAGACAAATACTGTACATCTACTTGGTTTTGAAAAAGCGTTCTAGAACAAACATTTCTATCTTGTCATTTTCAGATGCTGTCTTTCATGCACGCCCAGAACACATTCTTCCATCAGGGTCATGACCTGTTTCAAGACCTAGAGTCTACATATATGAAGGATATAGCAGGGCAGGTATGTAAAATAAAAATAAAGTTAGTCATGAACTCAATATGTGCATTAGAGATCTGAAGAGCAGGGTCCTTATTGTTTTTGGCACAGAGCATAGTGAAGTAGTTGCGTCTGTTGTCCTCGCTGCTTTTATCTTCAGAGTTTTAATAGATCTAGTGCTGGATGAGCTTGCAAGAGTCAATAAAAACCTGCCTGCACTCTTCAATAGTGGTCAGCTGCCCTACTAAATTAATCAACTGCTTTTGTACATTTTTTACAGTCTGAAATGTGATTACTCTTGTTTGCATGTGGATTTTGCATTTTTTATAGTTTATTATTCTTATTACTATTTTGTTTCCCTACCTACTGGTCCCGAGCACTTTTCATGCATAGTAACCAACCGACACAAGTCAGTCCTTGTATCAAAACTTTCTTAGGTTGTGTCTGTAAGTTACTGAAGGTGACGGAAGAGCGACAAATGAGAGGCAACCAGGGTGAATTAGGCACAAGTGGATTATTTTCAGACTTTGAGATTCTCACATTTGTCAAAACTGTATTGCAGGCCATGAAAGAGGTTGAAAAAAAATATTAAAACTCTGGCTTATCTGTGTCCAGAGTTATAATATTTTGACGACATTACACAAGGTTTACCATATAGCAAACCATTTCAATTCAAAATTAGTTTCAGGGACCTGCACATGATTCTCCCTGGTTGCCTCAAAAATAATTTTATAAGCAAAAAAAGTGAACTTAATGATTGTCCTAATCATACACTGATGATCCAGGTAATCCAGATAATATCTCGGCTATTATCCACTATCAGAGGTTTTTTTTTAGTGTGATTGGGACTCACCTTCTAACAATTAAACCAGAAGGAACAATTGAAAGAGTGAGGGCTACAGAGGGAATGAAAATTACAAACAGAGGACCGGGAGAAAGAATCAGAACAAAAGCAGCATTCCATGAATAAAGAGATCAGAAACCAATAAGAACAGTTCTGAAACAAAAAGAAAAAATGAAAACAACAACATTCTGTTCATGTCTAAAGTCACGTTCCCTCAGGACCTACTAACTAATTTTGAAAAACATTGATATGACTTCATGTGATTTAAACCACCCTCACTTCTTTGCAAGTTCATAGCACGAAGTACTCAGTTTGTCCTTTAAGGGTGAAAGTTGTAAGAATGCAGATACATAACTATATACATGTATATAAAACAAAATCATTTATCACTTTTTTTTAATCTGTGCCTGAGAACTTTGGCTATGCAAATCCTGCTTTCTAACAGTTTTTTACAGATATTTCATATTACTTGATCAAAATTTTAAAAAAACAACTAACCAACTTCATGTCAATATGACACCAAACAGGTCCTGCATATCAAACTCTTTGTTTCATTTTCTCTTTAACTGTCCGAATATTTACTGAGATAATTTCCAACACATCATGATGTTCTCTATTTCTGCTTTTTTTTTTT
>BMAT01007340.1:307586-337376 GCA_019649035.1 Elysia marginata
TTGAGAGAAAAAAATTTTGCTACCCCTGTGACCCTATTCAGTGTCCCTGGTTTTGGCAATTGCTCTTTTATAAAAAAGTTCTCAAAATCAAATAGCGTTTAATATCAAGTTGAAATTTAAGCTTCTAAAGCTAGGGTTTGGATTCTGGAAATCCTTAAATAACAATCATAAAATTTAATTAATTAAAATCTGGTTAAAAGTGTACTGTAGGTAGGCCTAGATAATGTAAATTTTGTCCAGAGCAGTAGGTACCACAAATTAATAGCTCTTTGGAAGTTTGATTATATCTAGAATCTGAATGTAAGGGCCTCAAAAAAATAAATTGTCACATGGTGAGTTTTAAGTGGAGACGTAAATAGTTTTATTATTGTTGTGTGATCTACTTGGCAATCGGGTACAAAGGGCCAAATGTAATACATACACTTTTACCTTCTATTCTGCAGAGTAAACTGCCGCAGTTTACGTTGTTAACTTTGTCTGTTACTTACCAAAGTAGAGATTCTAGATTCAGATATATATATCTAAGTGTAGAAAAAATTTGTAGACTAGTTAATTTTTTTTTTATGGCCTAGATTAAAAATTATGGCCAAAATCAAAAGAACCTATAAAGTGAAATTTATACAATTCAGCTTCCTGGCTCTTTTTCTATAAATATTTTATATGTGTGTTGCACGTAAAATTTTTTGCTTTATAAACTTTATTCTTAATGAATTAAAAAGTCTGATACACTGTCGAATACTTACAAGTCTTCATTATCTAGAAATTTAGATTTATATATACCACTAGTACAGATGCTTTATTCTCTTTTGTATTTTAACCAATGTGCAGGAATCTTCCTATTGCATTTAAGATGCCTACACTTGAGGCAGATGACTTTGATACTGTTCGTATAAAAGTTGGCTTCAATGGGTGAGTAAAATTAAAGCAGTGGCAATTACTTGAAGCTGCAACACCTTTGATAACATTTTTTTGTAGAGAGAGCTCTGTTGATTGGGCAAGGAGGAAATATAAAGGAATGCAAGTTTTCCAATTTTTGCAGGAATTATAATGTTTTTTTTCTCCTTTTTTCAGCTAAAACTTATCGTTTAAGAAGTCCTAAAAAATTAAGAATTTTTTAATTATTAATTTAGATACAGATCATTGGATCATAAAAAAAGCAAACATCTGTTTTGTTCAAAATTGTAAGGAAAGAGCTGTAAGAAAGAAGTTCTTTAGTAACTGTCTTGAATCAGTGTTGTTTTTTTTTTTTGTGTGTGGGTGTCTTGAATATTTCAACTTGGCAGTTGTAGAGTAGGGTTTTTTCCAGACAAGGCACATGTACTTTATTTATAGGGACCTTGATAATTTTCTTGCTTTTTGTATATAATTATAAGTCACTTGCATCTCTGTGGAATCCCTTTTAAAATATCAAAGCCATTGGTACTACATTGTATTAATATACCTTTATAAATTGGTTAGTAATGTTATATGACATCAACTGTTTGGTCCAAAAACTATTTTTGTCTTTTTTTTTTTTTTAAGAAAAAAATGTGATGAGGTGATAACAAAGTTACTAAACAGGTTCTAAAAACTGTAAGTTTCAAAGTGAGCCAGCTGTGCTCTTTAAAAGTGAAAATTTAACAAGGGAGTTGTGAGTATCACATGTATAATATTTTGTCTTTAAGACTTAAGTATTTAAATCGTGAAAATGGTAATATATGTGTATAATTTTTGTTTTTGAAAATTCTAATAAGTAGGAGAGTATGAAGCAATTGATTGTCACAATGATTCACAAACATTTATATCTTATAATATGAAAATATCACAATTCATTTACCAAATGTTTTGCCAATGTAAATTATGCAGATAAATTGCTGCACAATTTACATACTTCTCAGGTGTGACAGTGTACTAGAAACCAATCAATAAAATTTAAATATATTTTTTCTAGAAAGATAGTTATGAGCTTTTTTTACTCTTTATAATTTTTTTTACTGTCTCTGTTGATGTTAACCAGAAATATACTGGTGACCAACATAAAGAACAGTGTGAAGTATCTGGACTTCTGTGCTGAGATCAAGGACATCTGCAAGTTTGAGGATGTGCAGCCATTCACAGTCAAGTGGCTTGACGAAGAAGGTATAACTATAAATGCTCCAGCTCAGATTCAGTACTATCTACCCCATACTCATGATGCTGTTTGTTGAAAGCTCAAATAACTACAGAACTTTTCATTCCCTACGCCATTTTCATTTCATGATGATTCATGCCTAACTTATTTTCTCCTCAGCTACAGACTTTGTAGTCTCTGGAAAATTCAATTTTGGTAATGTTCATGATATTTTAGGGACAAAACCAATGAAGTATTGTGTTTTGGCTGTTAGGTTTGTCTGGCCTGAAAATTTGCCAGCTGCTTACTGTGCTTTTTATATCTTACCCATTTGGGAAAAAAAAGAAGTTTCTACATTTGTACTTAATTTAATTTTTGGAAGGGAAGAAATATTTCATGATGTCATATTTATCTTGCTTCTCTTCAGGCGACCCTTGCACAATCTCCTCTCAGATAGAACTGAATGAAGCAATCAGGCTGTATGAAGTGAACAAAGATTCAGAGCTCAACATACATGGTGAGGCAGGGCTGCTGCACTATGCATGGCATTTTGTTTAGTCATAAAAGTCAAAACAGTAAATCAAGTACATAGTTGCATGTGACTAGTCAGTAGGTTTCAAGAGAGCCCATCAAAATCATAAACCTGCTATTAGTATGAGTGAACCTTTATATATTTGCTTTGAAATCTATTAGTATGGGTCACTATTGTGTGACGGAAAAGCTAGTTTGACAATTAGTATTGGCCACTATTGTAAGACTGAAAAGCTAGTTTATAACATTTTTCAAGCGCTGAAATCAGGAAAAAAAACTATGACATTTTGCGTGGCTCCTGCTGGCCTTATCAAATTTAGATGAGTTTTTTTTTTAAGCACATAATTTAAATGAGCTATTTTCTATGTACCTTGTATAAAAACTGAAATGAATTAAATTATTATGTATGTGGAGAAATTTAGTAAATAAATTATACTCCTCACCTGTACATTTTTTTTCTTTTTTTGTGTTTGCAGTAAGCAATTTAACCTACCAGTTATGGTTTGTATTTATAAGATAAAGGCGGAAATCGAGTGATGTTTTAAAATTTGTTTCTTTTTTGTTTGGACTTTGTACGATTGAGTCTAAATATTTCAACCAAATAATGTGAATACTTCTTAAATTTTAACCAAATTGAACTAATCACTTGACAGTGAAATAATTTTTTTTGTTAAAAAATTAAATTTCGTCCCTGTAGAAGTCAAATGGCTATTCAAAACTCGATTTCTATTTTCTTTTTTTTCTTTTCAAAAATCATCATGCAGTTTCTCCCATTTTGCTGTTTTGAAGATTTATTATGCAAAAACTGATCTGTCTTTTTTTCATGGTTTATTTGTCTCGCATTCTGTCCAAATGAGTCCTAAGTCAAAAGGTTTAGTTTGGAGAGATAGGCTTTTAAAGTTTTGTAGGTGTTAAGAAGTCCAAATTTTTAAAATTTTAGATATTGACGCTAAAACCATTTCTTAACAGTTTTCATTTTTTAGGTGGGGACCTCTATCTGAGAGATCCCGGGTTCGATCCCCAGTCATGGCTAAATTTTATTTGCTCCCCTGTGCCCACCCAGCACTTGATGGGTAGCTAGGTCTCTTAGGACTTGGCAAAAGTAAAGGCGGCGAGGAAAGCAATGGCAAACTACCTCACTATGCCGTATGCCTAGAAAAACAAGGACCCTGCTCCTTGTTCCCCTACGCTCATGTCGAGTATGGGACTACCTTTACCTTTTTTTTTTACTTTTCATTGGTATGGTTACTAAGGCCTCAATACCTTTATAGTTGTCTAAACTTTAAATGGTGTTTCTCCCCTTTCTTAAATTTCACAAGTCCAAGACTTCAAATGGCAATAAATTCATACCGAAGCATGATAGAGCTTTTCTGTTCGATGTATTTGAAAGTAGAAACAAAAACTTTTCTGTGTACCAATATCTGACTACCTTCCAATTTTGACTTAGGACTCATTTGGACTTGTTTTAAGACATTTTGTGTTGTGCTAAAGTTAAGATCTTATTCAACTGATTACAAATTCTGTACCCGTATTTTATATTTAATGCTCTCAAGAGAACTATGTCAGTTTACTGCATCAACTCGTATTCAAATAGAAGCTCTTCTCACAGGTGCCACTTGCTAATATGATTTAAAAAAAAAAAATTTTAAATTAAAATTCTAGAGTTAATAGCAGCTGGAGATTTTGTTAAGACTGGTACAAATAGAAACTCTGCTTTTGTGTAAAATCCCAGAGCAGTTATTGCTTGTAGAGAAAAGGGTAAAATACTGGTGTGATACTTTACATGAAAAAGCACCCCAAAGTAGTAGGATACTTATTATGCAGCGAATATGATATTGGCATTAAATTTCAGCATTGATGGGAAGGTTTGCACTAATTCAAACTAAATTATTTCCTTCTCTGTCAACAGTTTTTCCCAATGTTCCAGCAAAGCCAGGTTTGCCATGTGTCGGAGAAGACAGTGAGTGTTGTTTTGTTGAACACCCAGACAGACAAAGCAAAACATTTTTCTCAGTTTGTTGCAATTTTTCAAGTGGCTTAACATGTGTTTGTAGCTGTCACAGCTGTGTAACCATTTGATCATGGAGAATAATACAGTAGAATCCCTTTAAACCGAAATTTTGGGGTCCTTCTAATCAATTTCGGATTAAAGTAATTTTGGTTTAAAATAAGTCCTTTTTTAATATAAATTTTAAAGGGAAATAATTGAGCCCCAATTACTGCAACATCACAAGTTGTCTCCCTTTGCATTTTTCAATCAATAAAGCCCACGGACATAATGTGTGTTCATTTGTTCATTGTTGATTGTTTTTTTGTTTTCCTCTGTTTGAACTTCTCCACCCGACTGGGGGTAGGGGTAAAATTAAAGTTCATTAGCTGTGCTATTTCCGCTGCCTTGCCTATAACAACTGGGCCTGACAATGGAACATTCATCGCCATCGCTTGGCGAAACCAGGCAAACACTGCATCCTCTAGTCCTTCGTGACTGCAAAGTTTCGGTTCCTTTGTAGCCGGTCGGAATTTAAAGTCACCACGGGCCTTTTGTAGCTTCTCGGTGTCTTTCAAAATCGCAGACAGCGTTGAGTAAGGGATGCTGTGTTTCTTGCAGATTTCCGTTTTTGTTAACTTCTTTTCCCCCGCTTTGGATAAGATTTGAACTTAAAAGTCAATTGTGTAAGCACTGTGCTTTCTTTTGGACATCTTGACTGAATGTGTGGTAAAGTGAACCGAAAAGCGCTAGCAACAAAACTGGGACTAAGACTAGAAATTATAAAAATGAGTATTGCAAGGCGAAATCTCAATCAGTAATCACAGGTCTAACTGCGCTGACTGACAGCGACAGTGTGACGCAGTGACGCACGGTGTGCTGTACTGTAGGCACGCGCCGTTTGTCTCGATTTAGAGGGAGGTTACAAAGCTCGGTAAATTTGATTGGCCTAGGTCTAGGTCTCGGCCTAGGTCAACGCCTCTCACACTCTACATGTGGGACCCATCAATGCATCAGTATGAAAAGTTCCAATCTCGATGACCGAGTCGCGTTACATCACTGGCACTGTCAATCAGTTTCACTTTCAGTACCACAGACAAAGCGAGCCCACACTCACACACGCAGACACGCCACCCGAGCACAAGCTAGACTAAGCCTCCCCCTCGCCCTTTCTTTCCCACTCGGGCTCCTTGCTCCCCCATCCCCTTTTCTCTGATGGTACGCCCCCACAGAATGTAGATCTAGATCTATCTTCAAATCAATCGTCCGGCAAGGGCTCGGGAGTGTTCTTCCCCTTCCCCAAGTTAAAGAAGTGATGGAAAAACAAAAAGAAAGAGAGAGGGAGAGGGAGTGGACGCTTCAGATTGTTTCGCTTTAAAGTCAGTGCCGCTTAGACGCATTTCGGTTTATCGCATGAATGGTTACAAAGACAAAGAAGAGACTTGTAAAATCTTTTGATTTCTTTGCGAATTATCGTATTTTTCGGTTTACCGTCTTTCGGTTTAAAGGGATTCTACTGTAATAACAAAATTCTCAATGTGTTGACCCTAACTTTCCTGCATTTTTATCTCATAATCAATCCAAATAATATAGATTTGAAAGTATTATACCAATTTTTCTTTCTCTTTTTGAACGTTTTATATACACACCAAAAAAAAAAGATCAAATCTTGAATTTAACGTTTTATATACACACCAAAAAAAAAAAAGATCAAATCTTGATTTTCCATACATATATAGATATTATTTGTAAAGTGCATTCTTCAGCACCTTTGAATTCAGAAACTGCTACATAGAAGCCTTTGGAAGAGTTTGTTTCTTTGGAAATTTTGTAAATTAAAAAAAAATAAAAAGGTCTTCCTGTTATGGCGCTGTTTTTACAAGTGAATAAGTGAAGTTTACCAAAAAAAAGAAAGAGATTTGCAATTATTTTTCATTTTAATTTTTATACAATTTTTCTTCAGGGACTCAAAATTCAGATTTTTCAGGGTATTTCAGGTTTTTTCATCCATTCCATTTGCAATATTAAGTATTACATGGGCTCTTCTTTTACACCTATAATGAAACAATTTAAGCATGTGAATCAATCAAGATGCACAAAAAGGGAGAAAGATTTTTATTGATTTATGAATATGTGTTTCATGAATACATAAGCTGGTTCTAAAAATTACCATTTTCTTGTTTTGAATTTCTATGCAGAATTTTCATAGAGCTCTGAATTTTCAAAGGAAGCTGTGTTTCCAATATGTTTAGGAATGAGTTTTTAACCTGTAAAAAAATTCTGCTGTGTAAAACTCTAGTTTTTTTCTTCTGTGTGTTTGAACAGGAAATATGTACCGCAGGGGTGCCCGACGCTACCGAAAGCTGTACAAAGTCAACGGTCATCTCTATCAGGCTAAGAGGTTTTCTAGAGTGAGGATACTTAAATACTAGCTCTTAACAAGCTTATCACATGCTCAAGATGTCATTTTTATGCCTCAATTTTTCAAAAAGAATATCTTTTTTTTTTTATAAAATGACCCATAGATTTGGCATTTGACGACTCTTTGTATTATCAGTGGACCTTTTTTACCCTTGCAAGGAAAAATCTGCTGTGATCTGATGAAACCCCCACTTTACTTTACTTGTAATGCTAGAGGCTTGAGATAATTTCAGCTTATTAATTGAAACGCCTTTCAAAATTAATTTTATGATTTTATTAAGCTGATGCTTTATAATTTTATTTAGAGGAGTTTAGCCTCCTCACTTGATAAATGGGATTAGCAATTGATTCTCATCCCATAATAGGATTGAGTAACTGTAAATGTTATCATGCAATTTGTGTCTTTTTTTTAAATCATTGAAAAAGTGGTAAACGACAATGAAAAAAATCATTGTTATCTTATATTTGGCTTCATAACTTTTATCCTCACCTCCTAAGTGAAATATCTATTGCTACTCTTTGTGCATTTTGACATTATAAAATATAGTAAAATGTTAAAAGATTTTGCTCTAGGGCTTATTTTTTTGTTTAAAACTAAAAAATTGAATATAAAAAGAGTTTTCTCCCTTGCATGTGGCTGATTTTAAAGACACGTTCTGATTATCTCCCTTGGTTTTAAATGATTAACAAAGTAGGCTTAAGTTTCAAAGTGGAGCATTTATGAATAATGCATGTTTAGGAAGTAGCATTTTGACTGCTTAAAAATTGAAAACAGTAATATTATGACTTAGAAATGTAAGAAATAAAATTGATTTGAGAAAGATTACAAAACAGATTTGACATGAGAAATACTGAGTGATTTGCGTTGTTTTTTTCAGTTAATTCTGTTGAATATTAATTATTTAAATATTGCCTATTCTGATTTATAGATAGACACAGAGATCTTTCAAGCATTGTGAAATCGTCTGTTTCTTTGTTATTTTCCAAGTGTCAATGTTTAAATTTTTAAAATTCTTCCCTGACCGCTCAACTTTCTTCTCAGCGAGCTGTGTGTGCGTACTGCAAAGATCGAATCTGGGGGCTTGGCCGGCAGGGTTTTAAGTGCATTAACTGCCGAGTGACAGTACACAAGCGCTGCCATAAGCTCTACCTTCCTGTGTGTGGAGGTATAGAGGTGGGTCTTTCACACACTATACAATGCATAGATTTTTACTTTCTGACAATTTATTTTATTATCTTGCCCAAAGACTGCCATATAAGCCAGAAATAGATATTTCAAGGCCAAATTAAAAAAAATTTTGTCTTCATATGCATTTTGAAAAAAAAAGTTCAGACAATTTTTAGGAGGCTCACTAACAGGTCTACTGTACTATAATCCAATTTTTAGCAACAGTGAATTATCGGTATAATGAGAGAGGCTTCAAAATTCCCATTTTTATATCTTCTTGTCTCACATTCTATCCATTTGAGTCTTCAGTTGCCTGGCCTGGTTTTGAAAAATAGGCTTTCAAACTTAAGTGGGTGTTTAGAAGTCAATTTTTTTTTTATTTTAGATATTGCAGCGAAAACTATTTTCTGAACAATTTTTACACCTGATTCATTTTGAAATTTCATATTGTATGTTTTTAATTTTAAGTGGTACTTTGCCAGGGGCTTTACACCATTATGGTTGTCTAGACTTTAGACACTATTTTCTTCCCTTTCTAAAATTTCATAAGTCCTAACCCTGCTGACTTCAAACAGTTATAATTTCAGACAAAAGCATGATAAAGCTTTTTTGTTTGTTGTATTTGAAAATAAAGAAAAAAAGCTTTTCGGTGTTACAAAGAAAAGATAAAAAAGGAGCTAAAATCTCCCCTCATTAAAATATGTCAGATCAGGTTGCATGTTGCAATGCTTTTTTTTCTCTTTCTCCCTTCCATATTAGCACCTTCAATTTAGAAGATCTAAAAGGGACCACATTTATTTGATCATTTCTAAAGTTAACTGCAACACTGCTTATTCCCCTTTCAATAAAACCCTGATTGATCCTTTGTGCTTGAGAAATAGCAACATTTGTCATAACAAAAGTTGTTATCATTACGTATTTCACTTGAAGGGTTTGTAGGTAGCAGTTCCGCTGACATAACGAGTCTTAGATAACGGTCTGTTTTTTTATTGTAGAAAAATCCCACATCATTATCTGAAATGAATGTAAATCTAGAACTGAAAAATCTTTGGCAAGTGTCATGTTTTATGTTTGTGTGTGTTTTAGTGGTCAAAACTTATCTGGCGAGCTGATGACACTAAATTTGCCTGTACTTTTCCACACTCCTAGCCAGATCCTTATAAAATATGGAAAAAAAATATCAGCATAAGTATATATTACTGTATAAGAAACAAATTTTCTGTTTTTAGAGGGAAGGTTTAAAGGTGGTCTTTAGAGATGAACTTTTACACTGCTTTTTCACAACTCAAAATAATAAATAATCCCTCTTGAAAACAGGGAAGCAATTTTATTAACATTTAGCCTTAGTCATTACAAAAGAAAGGTTGTTATCCTATTAAAAAAAAACTAAAAGATTTTGCCTCAGTTTTTCCTTACAGCGACGATGTAATTATTAGGGTTTTGTCTTGCTTTTATTATTTATATCTCCGCTTCTTAACTCTTCTTTTTCAAGTTAAAACAAATCCTTTATTTTACCTTTATGTTTAAGTTTCTGTTAAATTATAGTTATACTGTTGTTGTTGCTGTTTTCCACCCAGGAGGCAGATGAAAATACAGCAAAGAGTGCAGAGCGGACAGTGTCCAATGAATTAAAATCAACAAACGGAGATTCAAAAGGTGCTTATTACTAACGTACCTGTAAAGTATGAACCTTTCCTGTTTTGGGTCCCAGAGTCTTTTTTAATCTGTATAATTACAGTGAAACTTGACGTATGTTCAAGACTCTCAAAGTTGACTTTCATGTTTTACTAGTCTTTGGGCTACACTGAAGGTTATCCTTCATGTCAGAAAAAACAGCAAACCAGCAGAATAAAGATGAATGTTTAGTTTAAGTTGTTAACAATTTGTCATCAATGAGTTTGGTGTCACATCTTTACATGTAGTACAAAAAAAAATTCCAGTTTTTAGGTGATCTTTTTGCTCTTTTTAGTTAAAAAAAAAAATAGGTAACGCTCTTTTTCAGAAAAGAAATAAAAGTTTTAAATAATTTTCAAGACTTAGACTTGTTGGAAAAAATGTGCTGTGATAAAAGTAAAACAAAGGAAAAATTTTGACACAAGGCTTTGTTCAGTGTATCATAAATATTTTAGCTTTATTTTTTGTGCACGTTTTCTGTGACTTTGCACTTCTAAGGAATTCTTCACCAAAGCTATGTCAAGGTTTTTTTTTTGTTTTGTTTTAATTATTGAATTGAATTCGCTTCATTTGTTGTTCATATTCAGTTAGTTATATTTTACATCAAATCATCAATATTATGTTACTTTCTTAAGTTGATTAATCTGTAGATAAAAAGTTTTGTGTCACCTTTTGTTTTTTAATTCAGGTTCCAGAGCCAAACAAAATTTACCAGTTGAATATGGAAAAGAGGTATGTCTCACCAATTCTCTTTTGGTTCTTTAGTCCATTCTCATTTTACATATATGGAGGTCCAGCTTTCTTTCTTTTTTTTTTTCTTCAAACCAATGCATCAAAAATAGCCGCCTTGATTAAAAACAAAAGTGGGTCTCTGAGTGCAAATATGATACTGCACAAACAAGATTCCAGTTTATCATGAAGCAAATTGTTTTGTACTTAAGCAAATATCATTTGCCCATACTTTCATACTGTTCTGGTTTCTCTCACTTGTAAGAATCTCAAGTTTTTGTTTTCTTCAAGTTTTGCAGTTTTTTGTTCAGATACCAATTTATAATGACCCGTTTTTATCATAAGCATGTATTATTTTTTTGTTGCATTTTCTTTCTTTTCTTTTTTTTAGAAATTAATTAGAAATAACTTTTCTCTCAACAGACTATGAAAAGAGTCTGTAAATTTGTTTTTATTTTTAACAGTCAGTATTTCAAGTTCCAAATTAAAAAAGTTGTGTGATGCTGTTTTCACAACTAGAGTAAGAATGAATTTAAACAGAAGCTAACTTCCAACTTGCTCTAATCCAGAGATAAAGGGATTTATCATTAACATTACTACTTTCTCATGACCTCCAGCAAAGTTAGAGCAGTAGCTACTTCAAAGTCCACTGGTGACATAATAATGTGTAATATAGTTTCACTTAACATTCCAGTTAACTTTAGGCCATTGGTCAATAACTAGGCAGCCTTACTAAACAGGCTTGTCAGCCTCAACAGAGACAAACTGGAGCGGGAGATTATTTCTGATGATCTCTCTCATTTGAGTTGTGGGTTTAGTTAAGAAAAGTTTGAAACTCAACCACTGCTTGGCTCTAATGTGGCGGCTTAAATCAAATAATCGAATGTTTATGAATTTTGATATCTACTCATGTTGAGTTTTGAACATGTATTACAGTGCCCTAAATCATTTTGCAATAAGTTTCTAGTATTTGTGTCTAATGTTGTCCCTTACGTTTGTCTCATGCTGCTGAATTGTCAGGAAATGAAGGTGGAAACACTGGAAGAGGTAACAAACTATCGCCACTGCTTCTTCACTCCTCACGCTTGTTTTGTTTGTTGGATTGTTCTCTGTTATGTCATGTCTAGAGTCATTTCTCAAAGCCTGGGAACTTACACCATCACGGTTTTTGTGTGTGTAAATATGCGCGTTTGATTAGATTCTTACCATTTTTATTTAGTTATAATTTTTGTTCTCATTTATTTTATCAAAAGAAATTTTCAGGACATTATCTCTCCCATCAAGGGTTAGCTCCTTTTTTTTTTGACTGGTTTTGGAATCTCACTCTTCTTCATACTTTCACTTTCAAAGAACCATTTTTGATTGTAAGTCTTGTTGAAATAAATAAAAAAGTGAACAAATTTCTAGGAAAATTTTTTTTTTTAACATGATGAACAGTTTAAGATTCTCAGTGTGAATTGATGCTTTGCGCCCTGTCCCCTTCCTAAATTTCATATAATCCATGATTAAAGTAAAACAAATGTACTAACAGGAGCTTTCAGATCAGATCATGTCATCATCTCATTTTAATAAGGTTAACATGCATTAAGAGAAATCAAATTTGGAATTTTAAAACCATTTTTCCCTCTCAGACACTTATCAGAACTATAGCTTTTTTGTTTTTTGCTGCATATTTCTTTGTTCTACTCAAAAGACAGAATCTGTGTGGACGGAATATTTTAATGCTGCAATTGGTCTTTTGGCAATCATTTTTCTATTTTTTTCTTTATTATTATATTTAAATCATTCGTTAAAACACATTCAACTCTGAGGTTTTGGGGTTCTTATAAAGTAACTTCTTTTTTTTGTTGTTGTTTCCTTTGATCCTCAATCTGTTTCTATATGATCTTACCTCCGCTCTTTAACTGTTCAATGGTCAATGTCCTTGTGAATATTTGGCATTTATCTTAAGTTTCAGGCATATTCCAGATGTTACAGATACTTTTATTAAGCTCATAACCCTACCTTGAGTTTCTCTTTGGAACACATGTCAATTGTATAATAAGATCTTGTTAATTTTTGTTTGTTTGTTGAAATTTCTATCTAATCAGGAATATACACATTCTTTTAAATACCATTATGCTGTTCAAAGGGACAATCTGAGTGTGAACAGTATAGGCATCGTCACATTTGGATTGAATCTTTAGAAGTGTGGTAATTGTTTCATTTTCTATATTCCTCCATCTCAAAGGTTTAGTTGTTATACTACAGAGAAAAACTCCATGACTGTGAAAGATGTTTTGTCCTTCTACAATTTTCATACTTTTTATTTTTTGGGTGCATTCATCTTTCTGCTCTTTTTTTTTATGTGTCCATGTTTTGCATTTTTTTGTTTTGTTTTACTCAGACTTTGATTTTTCTTTTTTCACTAAATTGAATATTACAACAAATTTTTACACATGTCATTATGGTGCAAAGTATTACTTATATGGTTTTAATTGAGTGCAATAAAAATTTTTTCTAATAATGTTATAACTTTAAAGAATTCTATTAGCCTTTCTGCTGCTGCGCTGCGTAAGGATAACTGTGATTTGGATCATCTTTAAAAAATTTTTTTGATATTTTTTTCCAGGTTATAATATTCTTAGCTTTTCCATTTTTAAAATTAAATAATTGTCTAGAATTTGAGTTTGGTCTAAAATAAACACCTTGACCACTACCATGAGAGATGTCTTCATTCTCAGGTCCCTCTCTCCATCTATCCATATCTCCGTTACTGCAGTGATACACCTTGTCCACAGCAAGGATTGATGGAGCTACTTTGTCTTTGAAAGAAATATTTGTTGTACATCTTTGGCTATCTTTTTTCCAGTCTGATATACGAAAGGAACTGCCTCCAATAGCATATCAACTACAAACTGCTTCTCCCTTCCCCCCTCTTAACTTTTTTCATTGCCAGGGATATCATTTTTTCATTCATTTTCAATTTCGTTTTTTATTTATTTTTTTTTAACATGAGAAACCGAAAAAGGTAGTTCGAACGAAGCGTACATTAAATAAAAAAAAAATTGAATCTTCTTTGTGAAAATTCAATTGAAAGAGATGTCACATTCATGGTTTCTTTATCTATTAGCAAAATTACGGCTCAGAAACCTAATCAAAGTTTCTCTGCGCAGAATTTTGCTTGATAGGGTACATACAAAAAGTTCTAATCTTCTCACCTCACAACTAACTCTATTCATCTTCATCCTTGCCTTGAAGTAGAGATTATCTACTCTAAAGCAGATAATTGCTTGGCTTGCCTCCCTTTAGGCTATGCTTGGCCAGAAGGCAAGGGCGGCCAGCGGAGACGAGGAAGAGGACGAATATTTTCACGATGCCGAGTCCCACATTATGGTAAATTTTATCTCTCCTATCTTACTTACACACATACACACTTTCATCAACACACCCTCGACACACGGCTGAATATTTGGCCCACTGGAGGATTTGGTATCTTATTCATATGCACGCGACTGGCCTCACGACAAGATTTTACCAAGACTGCGGCTTGATTGTGGACTGTTGCGCTTCCAGTCATTTTGCTCTTTCTATTTTTATACATCTTGCCACCAGTTGAGATGAGTCAGTCTTAAAGGGCAAAAATAAATACGACAAAATTCAGCATTGAAAGTTAGAAGTTAAAAAGAGAAAAACATCTTTCCAACAAAATAGCTTGCATATTTTTTAAGAACTGTAATTACTTCAGGCCATTATTCATATTTGGAAGCTAGAAAAATTCATCCAAGGATGAAACGTTCAAAGTTTTCTTCAAATGCAAGAATTGTGACTTTCTCTGGCTGGTTGCAAATACGGATTTCATTCTTTACGTTCATAGTAAAGTGTGTGGGCTGGCCTGTCATGTTTTTTTATTTACCATTTTCCTTTCCTTCTGGTCTGCTTTGCCTTTTTGTTTTCTTTAAGTTTGCTTAAAGGGCTGTGAATTGTCAGCACCATTTGAAACCTTGATTCTTCGTGGAATTTGATCATGGATATGTAAGATCCAGTAAAATTTGATCTTGGCTGTATTTTTTTAACCCTCATGTTTAAAGCACTGCCATACAGTTCACAACTGTTCTTGTTATTATGATTTTCTATGCTTGCTTTCATTGTCAGAATTAATCATATGAGGGCACTGAAGCACGAGTCAATCGTCTATAACTCAGAAGCGCTACCGGCTCTGTCATCTCAACAGATGTATGCTTTTGCCTTGCTCCTATACAAAATTATGAGACTTCTGACTTTCTTGTATATTATTTCTTGCACTCTTTTTTAGAGGGGTGGGAAAGGGGGGGGTTGGGGAAGGATGGCGGGAGCGCTGGAAACATCCCAAAGACCACTTAAATACACAGGAGCCTTAACTTTACAACTTGTTCCCTTATGGTGTTGACTATTCAACTACTTTTAATTAGTATGCAAAAAAAACAACAAAACAATGTATTATTTTGGACTTGTATAACAGTACATCATGGCCATGGAAACAGTTTGACATTGCTTTCTTCCCATCTGCTGCTTGTTTCATATATGTCCAAAATGTTCATATTGTCACGCTTTCAGAATTTTTAATTTTTCTTTTTTTTGCAGACATTTTGTCAAGCTGTCAAATACAGTTCTGTACATGCTTGAATTTCGTAGTGATTATTTTTTTTTCTATGTCCAAGCTTAAATCTAGTCAAGTCTTCAGTCAAAATTGGAAAGTATTAAGGTCCTGCTATTGCAGAAAATTGTTTTCTCTACTTTCAACTAGAGCAAACAGAACAGCTCTATCGTCCTTATGTCTGAAATATTGGCCGTTTGAAGGCGGCAGGGTTAGGATTGTAAAACTTTAGAAAGAACTTTAGAAAGGGAAGAAAATTGCTTTTAAGGGTTAGACTATGAAGGTGTAAAATCCTTAGCAAGGACACCAATTTGAAGGAAACAAATAAAATATGAAATTTCACACGGTTGAGGTGTGAAAACATTTGCAAACAGTTTATGTAAAATAAAACAACTGACTTCTGAATGCCCTCTAAATTTTGAGAGACTATAGCTCTTCCTTGCAACTTAAAATTTATTTGCATAGAATACACGAGAATCGGTAGGTGTGAGACGATGGGAGAGTCTTAAAAGTAAAAGAAAGATACACATTTTTTTTTACTTAATAAAAATTATGGTCATTGTCTTTAAAGAATCAGTGAACCTTTTAAGCTCTGCAAACCTGCCTTATGGAAAAAAAAACAACTATTTGTGCATTCATGCTCTTTTTCAGATGCTTGTCTTCATTTTGTCTGTACTTTAGTATGTCTGTATGTATTGCTTGTTATGTGCAATTAGTTGCATCATGTAGAATGACTAGTGCATGCAAGTTAAGATAGGCATCAAAAACTAGAATCACAGATTTTGCTGTAAAAGGAAAGTATTGGAAATTTTAAGGTGAAAGAAAAATTTCTGAGCACTTCATAAATGCCCATAAAATTTGAACACCATTTGTCTTGCATTCTGTTCTAAAGAGTTGTAAGTCGAAAAACCTAGTTTTGAGATATATAGTCTTTCAAACTTAAGTGGGTGTTCAGAAGCAATTTTTTTATTTTAGATATATATTGCTGCTAAAACTTTCTGAACAGATTTACACCTGATTCATTTTGAAATATCATATTTTATGTGTTTAATTTTAATTTCTATGGTTGCTTAGGCCTCTACACGTACCTGTCTAAACTTAAAATGCAATTTTCTTCTCTTTCTGAAACTACGCAAGCCTTAACCCTGCCGACTTCAAATGGTTATAACTTCATACAGAAGCATGATAGAGCTTTTCTGTTTGTTGCATTTGATGCTTATTTGTGATACCAATACCTGACTACCTTCCAATTTCGACTTAAGACTCATATGGACTGGTTGCAAGACATTTTTTATTCTACGTGACTGTGGTGAATCGTTCATGTTAACAGTAGTGCAGCAATTGACTTAGTGTTGGTTTTTCATATGTTGTCAGTGGTATTGGTAGATCACGTCCCAACTGTTAAATCTATAGTTCTGATTTGCATTAATTTTTTTCTTTGATGCCAAATAGTAATATTATGTTATTAAATATTGCAATTTAAGATAGAGAGCTATCATTGGAACTGGAATTCCTATTTTCTCTCTCTTTCTCTCTCTTTCTTTCTATTTTGCTCTCCCCCTCTCTCTCTCTGGCTTTGAAATGTTTTTTTTTTATATTTACTTATGTGTAGACTGTAAACCTGGGTCCACCTGACAACTAAATTAAGAGTGTCACCTTCTCACCTTGTGATGAGAAATTTTCCTGTCAACTGAATGCACTCCACACCTACAGCTTTTCTTGTACCAGTCAATGTCTGCATTTGAGATAAGTCTTGCTAACCAAATAACACAGTTGAGACACATTTAGCAGTTTTGAAATAAGTTGATCAATAAAAGATTGTATGACGGTAATGAATAAAGTACAAGATAATGGAAATTTTGAATATGGGTTTTAACAAAAGTATACTTTGAACGAGAAAAAGATTGGATAGTGTAAAACCATTCAACTTGGAATGTTTTTAGAGACAATTGTAGCTACCCCATCCTGGCCCTATAATAATTCATAACAGTTGTGGGTGTTTTAATTCCCTCATTCCAGACTTTGGTACTTTCAGCTATGCGTTTTGCTGAACTTATAGATATTCCAAACTGTTTGGAGTCATTCAAATTTTTTGAGAAGACCTTCATTTTTTAGCGTTGTACAATTAAATACAAAAACACTGTAATAGAATAATTTTTTTCCTTTATTGAATTCAATTTTTGAAACAATGGTCTGTGCGTGTATGTATGTATAAATTTTCTTACCCAGAGAGTATGGGTGAGGGCGGTTGGAATGATATTTTTTCTTATTTAGCCACACAGTCCACCCACATTAGTCTGAACCTGTGTGGCTTGATCAGGTCGGCCCTGGAATAAAACATGTTGCCAGCAATGATCTCGTCCCTGCGTTTGTAATTCTGTGACTTTTCGCACTAGAATGTGCTTTTTGGAGCTCTGCTTACATTTGGCTCAGGTTCAATGAATACATTGCAGGTTTTGACTCTTTTGCCTGTAGCACAGTGTATGTTGGAAGCATAGAAATCCTTTTTTGGTTCATGATCTCTTTAAAAGTTATACTTGCTTTTTAAAAATCCCAGGGTGGTTTAAGGCTAGCTCACTTGCTGGTTGGTTGTTTGTGGTTATGTGAGCAGTTATGTGTACTAGGCAATGTTATCACATAGGCAGTTTTTGGCAACCATGGCAGCCACTGGAGACTAGGCCTTACTGCTGTGTGTGGACAGAGCTAGTGTTGCATCTGTCATGTTCTTGATTTTATTTTAAAAGGAAACTGAAGAATATAATTTAATCTGTGCTGTGTCTTAACAATGATAATTAATTTGTAGATTGAATTCGACACAATGTCAGTGGTATAAGTCCTAGTTGTAATTGTATATTGTTGTTCAGAAATCCGTTTTGCAAAAACACAATGTTTAAAGAAAAGTGGTCGAATCTACTATAATAATCTACCAATATGGAAGCTGTATGTGAAATTGTTTGCCTTAACAAATAATCCAATATGGTCTGCCTGGATTAACCAGCTTTGCTTTTCTCCCAGCTCTATGAATATTCATTACAAGTAGTAGTGTTCTAATAAAAAAATTTTTCTTTTCTGTTTCCTTGCCCTAATCTAAATCTTAATATTTGATGAGCTGAGGTTTGTTAGAGCCAGTATCCAGGAGTTGTGACATCATGATTTTCAGATAAGCAACCATCATGATTTCCCGTCCCAGTTCTAAAGAGAGAATTGATTGAGCTTTAATTAAGTTTCTTGTGGCCATTGCTGGAAATGGTGATCTGCAACTTTTTGGCACAAGTTTTGACATGTCTTAACAGGTTTTGCTTCAAAACAAAATCTACAGCGTTTGATGTAAAGGTTGGTGTCCTAGTTGTTTTATGTCATGTTTAAATTGGAAAGTACTTATAGGAATTAAGTGAATTGCTCTTGGTTTATGGTCCGAAGATTTCTAGGGATCATTTGAAATTCTTGCCGCAGTGAAATTAGTTTGTGGTGTACTAATTTTACCCCTAGTCTTTGTATATTCTCAGCTGTCTTGCCGCCGGTTCAAAGTAGGTGAATGTCGCAGTATATTTAAGGCATTAATATTTTTTAGAACATTTTTACCTCGAAATTTCAAAGTTTGGCAAGTGCATAACTTTATAAAAAAATTGTGAAAAGTATTTAGATTTCAATTTAAATTATAGAGAAAAAAGAAGAAATTTACTTGAAAAGGTATTGCCTCATATTTAAAAATTCCAACATCTGAAGTATTTGGACAGATGGTGGCTAGACATGTATTTTCTATAGCATTATTAGTCTTATGTATTTGCTCTATTCACTTTATACTTATTCAAATTTCCAATAGTTTGAATAACAGCAAAGACTTCAAAGCTAAACCTGGTGTAAAGAAATTCTTTTTATATTTGATACTGACATAAAACATTCTAAAATCCCTCATGTATAGTTTTTATGCATTGCTTTCTTTCATTAAAAAAGAAACTTTTTTTTACTGTTTAGGATGCTTTGTCTGCCAATAGTTTGGCCACAAAGTTGTTGTTGATTTTTTGTTTCGTTTAAATACTTTTTGTAAGTTATAATAATTGAGATTAATAACATGAATTTATTTTGTTGTTTTTTCATGTATAGACTTGAAACTGAAGTTTTTCTGTAGTTGTAGTTTCCCAAAAGGCTTGTGATTGGAGAGATAAATCGCAAGACAAATTAAAGTATAAATGATATGTATTTAAGATCTCTCTCTCTCTGTCTGTCTGTCTGTCTCTCTCTTTCTATCTCTCTTTCTCTCTCTCTCTTAGTTCTTTTTTTCACTGCCCTCTCTCTTTTTCAGTCTCTCTGTTTTTTTTTTCTCACTACTCTCCCGTCCTTTTACTCTCTCTATCTCTTAGGATACCTTAAATTTCTTTATATTTCCTAACATTTTATGTTTCCGTTTACTTATTTATTTTGTAGAGCTCCCCAAATAAATTAAGTTGCGGACTTTGAAATTGAAACATTAAAAATATGCACCATTGAAAAACTCATGAAAGCACTTTAAACATGTGGAAAAAAATATGGTAACTTGGTAAATATATTTTGTCTTGAGTTATTGTGTTTAGATAATTGGAGATCAGAATAGTAAGGTCCAATTTTGGATAAATAAGAAAAAAGTGGATAGTGGGAGACTTGATAGCACGCCCAGCAGTCTATTTTACAGCCATTTTTTATAAGTAATGTTTATACATGATGAAGTACATTGTAAGCTTTTGACATACACAAAGAGAATTTAATAAACGTTTTCACCATATGGAAGGCTATACATTTTTTTTTCAAATGGGCTGCCAGAATAGCTTTACTCATTTTGTGTGTGTTTCAGGCCTACACAAATAAGTCTAATATTAGTGTTGCTTAGCATGTCGTTGACATTGTGGAGATAGAAACAAATTTCATTGTATGTATACACATGTATATATATCTTTATTTATTTTGTTGCATTTCCACCTACCCTGTGTTATCTATCATTTTTCTCTGCCCGTTGTAAAAATCGGTGCATTTGTTGTATTAATTGGCCGAAATATGTTAGATGTAGGCAGTATTATAAATAACTTGTAGTCCTATTTTTCCTCAACTTGTCTATGTATAATATTTATCATTTTCTTCTCTTATTTGCTGATACAATGCAATGATGTGGCTTGTTGTTTGATGTCAGCACCAAAGCTCTCACGGAGGATAAAGTTTTGCATCATTTGTATCATGCACTATGCCTGTTGCCAGTGGTTCTTTTTTCATATAACTTTTGGTCTGGTTTCTGTTTATTCTCTTGTATCTAAAAATTTTTTTTCAATGCCTATCAATTCTGGCTTGTTCTCTCTTTTTTACTTTCCAATATGTCTGCCTAGGAAAGTATGAGAGACCAAGGAGATATTTGATGAAAATTTTATGTGATTGAATCTGGCACTAAGATCCTTCAACTTTTTCTCTCTTCCATGTCGTGCCCTTTGTGCTATTGATGATAATGACCCTCAGACAGCTAAAGTTGAGGTAAGTCAAAGTTGGTGAGGCTACAACGATTGTGATACAATTGGTTTGAAAGCACAGAAATGTTTTAAAAAAAAGAGTGTGAGTGTAGAAAGACGATCTGTATAATATCAAAATAACCATGCGTTATCTACACAATTCAGAGAGTACAACAGAACCGACACAATACTTCCAGCTGTATTTACATCTAAGGCTGAAGATGAGATAAGATTTGTTCCTTTGCCCAATGCCGAACCAAAACTGTATTGTCACTTTGTGCTGTATTTGTACCATTGCTAAACCTGTTTCATATTCCTCTGTTGAGCAGAGAAAAAGGCTAGGGATAAAGAAGGTTTCCTGCTATAGCAGATTCAGAGACAATTTGCATTTTGGAGTAGAATTTGTTCAAAACTGTCTATCGTTACTGCAAATTGAAAGGATCACACTCGTATTTCACAAAATTAATGGAAGCTGCCTTCTTTGTGACCAGCATGGCTCAGTGGTTTTGGTGTTTGCTGATTCAATACCCAACAACGATTCATATCGCAATTGCCTGAGGAAAGTGATTTGTCCACACTTTCCTTAATCTACCCATCTGTACAATGGGTAGCTGGCTAAGGGTAGTGCTTGAAATTTGTGGAATTTTACTATTTTAGCATCTAGCAGGAATATGTACTGTAATGCTCTGAAATGTGAGTTTTTTGCTTTGAACTTTATTGACCTCCCGGGGTAAAGGAAGAAAGTCTTGAGACTGCCTTTGGCGGTGAAAGATAATGACCAATTTTCCTCCCATTTTTCTAGGCTGAAGGAAATCACCTGTCTGATACCGTTTTTTTTATGCATACATTAGGTGTTGACAAATATATTTAAACAATTTAAGGAGACAATAACTAGTGCTTTGCCTATTTCATTCCATCAGGCAACAGGTGTGACAGACTCGAATCAGCTCAATCTGGATCACTTCCAGTTGCTGCGAGTGATTGGCCGAGGAAGTTACGCCAAAGTGTTACAGGTGGAACACAAGAAGACCCGACGCATCTACGCCATGAAGGTTATAAAGAAAGAACTCGTCAATGATGATGAGGTACATCAAATTCTTGATTCATTCGTTATTTACATACCAATCAAAATAAATTAAGCATTATTCAAACAATTTCTACCCTAATGTGAAACTTAATAATTCCTGTTTAAAATAAAAAGGTAGTTTTTTAAAATGACATCTAAAATTTGTTGTTGGCTTAAAATTAGATATTGCTTGTTTATAACTTTAAGAGACCGCTCCTCTGTTTAATAAACTACATTCAGTATGAAAAGGAAATTCACATTTTCAGTGCAAGCAAGAGTTAAGGTTAAAATAAAAAAAATTTTTTTTAAATTAACGTCTTTGTCAAGAAAAGTTTGTTCACAAAGCAGGTGAATTAACACTTATCAGTTAACATGAAAATGAAACTATTCTGCAGTATGTAAAACTTAAAGTAGTCTTGCAGAAGTGCAGAGAGTTAAATAAACAACCACTTGGTTCTTTCAAAGACAAATAGGATTTGATCTTATTTTGAACAGTTCATAAGCGCTGTTTGTGAAATCTATTAATGCACTACACACTGTATTTGAAATTATTTTTTTATATAACTCATTGTTCATTTTGTTTACCCTGTGTAAGGGAAATCAAGTAGATGTTTTTCCTCCTTTGTCTTTACTGTTTTGTTTTTCTTCCACACTGAGCAGGACATCGACTGGGTGCAGACAGAGAAGCACGTGTTTGAAGCCGCCACTAACTACCCGTTCCTGGTCGGGCTTCACTCCTGCTTCCAGACAGCCAGCAGGTTAGGCCCTCAGACCGTAGCGTTTACTGGAGTTAAATTCAAATCAGTTGACTTATTCTGTGCTGTTCCTCTTGTTATTTTTTAAAGTTTTTTTTTTAAATTGCTTTTTTCGTTATGAAATCAGCATTCATATGAAGCTCTTTATAATTTTTGTCTTTTTATCAATTTGTTGATGCTTTATCTGTATTCAATTACCAAGCTTGATACAAAATACAGATGCTGAGACATTTAGATGTTAGATGAGGGAAAGTTTGGGATTTAGAGTTTACTTAAAATAAAAAATAAATATATATATTCCTTTATTACAGGCATTTCTGTGTAAATGAAAACTTTGAAAATGAAAAATGTAAATTTGTCAATTATTTTGCAGTTCTATTAAGCCATCAAATTGTCGTGTAGGTTTCTGACCCTCTTATTCGGTTTAGCCCAAATTTTGAGTTTGATGTTGGTTTATTGTTAAGCCAAAGTTCTGAGTTAGCCTTTCAGAATCTTGAACCCCTGCTGCTTTAGGTTTCTAATTGGCTCTAGTCAAAGCAATGAGCTAAGAAACTGTTTAGAAACCTTCAGCAATATGTGTTCAGGTTTCTAACATTTTGGTTAATGGAGTTAGATGCTTAAGAAAACCACAGCCTTTGAATGAACCAAAGTCTAACTTAGTGTTTAGGCTCTATTAAGGTAGATGGTCTCAGTTGATTAGAGACCTAGAGGCTTGAAATGCAATACAGGTTGTCAAAGTTAATACACAGATTCTACAGCAGTTTGTTTTAATTACTTTGGTTAAAACTCTTTCAAAACACAAAAGGTGTTCTGTGCTTTGCATATTATAATGGTCTTTTTTGTGACTTTTCCTTTTCCTAGACTTTTCTTTGTGATTGAGTTTGTCAACGGCGGTGACTTGATGTTTCACATGCAGAGACAGCGGCGTTTACCAGAGGAGCATGCTAGATTCTACGCTGCTGAGATCTGTCTGGCCCTAAACTTTCTTCACCAGAGAGGTAAACAGCATTGGTGGAGCTGGAGTTGGACCCTCCGTTGCTTTCTTTTTCTTATGTGTTTCTTCTACCTCTACTTATCTTTTAGACGTTTTTTTCTTTTTCTGTAGCCTCTCCTTTTTCTTTTTATTGTCAATTTCTTCTATCTCTAATTATCTTTTAGATTTTGTTCTTTCCTTTTTGTTCTGTATTGTCCATCTCTTCTATCTCTTATTATCTTTTAGGTTTGGTTTTGATAAAAACTTTGCAGTTTACATATATTTTTCTTGAAGTATCTCTACAAGGATATTGTCTAGGGTTAAGAGGTCTGTTAACTTAGATTTGATTAACATGGAGTAATGGCACCTGTAATATGTTTTTACAAGCCACAGAAAATGTCACAGGTTTAAACTGTCTCTGTTTTTGTAAAAAAGTATAGATAAAAATGTTGAAAATTGAAAACGGCTGAATGGAAAAAAAAAACAAAAACAGCTAAACCAAAAAGAAATCAAAATTTAAATTGGTCTTGTTCCTCTCTTCTTTGTTTTTAAACACGCCAAAAGCCAAAATCCTTGGCTGCCAAACTATGGCCAAACAGAATTCACTAACAATAGATGCTTCTGCTTGTAAACATAGAGAAAAAGAATATAAATCTACTTTAAGAAGGTGTTTTTTCAAATGAAAATTTTCAGCTTTTAACTCATTTATGCTGGCGGCAGGACATATAAAAGGTGCAATTGGTTTCTTTGTCTCTAATTGTCGTTTTGAAATCTGTTTTTTTTTAAAATTTTTTTTTTGCTTTCCTTCAGGTATTGTGTATCGAGATCTGAAACTAGACAATGTGCTGTTGGATGCTGAAGGTCACATCAAGCTTACTGACTACGGCATGTGTAAGGTCAGTGGACTTGAGCACCTGGCGAAAAAGCTCGGGCATTGAGCAATAATAAAAACAATAAAAAAAAAGTCAGTGAGATAAGCATCAATGTAGATTAAAGTTAAATTTTTTTTTTCAAATAGATCTCAGCAAGGCTTTACTTTGATCGTCCACTGCAGTATTTAAGCACTTGCGACATGTGTGTGAGTTACAGCTTTATTAGGCTGAGAGCTAATATAGTTAAAAATTAAAGAGAAATAGAAATAACCATAGATAAATTATGTTTCTCATATACTACAACAAGCACTGTTTTTGATACAGCACTTTTCCCTCGCGTACCCAGTCCCATTCACTCTCCCTGAAAAAGGATAACCCCCATATGGGAGTTTCCCCACTCTTGTGTTTTGGTCTAGATTTGGGTGTTCTTGTAAGTGTGATTGGCCTCCTTTGCTTAAATGAAAAAGAGACATCTTTCTTTGAGACATCGTTTTTGTTAGTTTTACTGTAAATTTTAATCATGATCGTCTATATATAAGTATACAAATTTTCTTGGGAGAGCTTGGGGTGGAGTGGGACCAACCAGGCGAACCTTAATTAGGCAGAACATTGTCAAGGCAACTGATGGTAAATAAAAATATTTATGAAATGTATATGGGTTTTGTCTATGAGTGATGCAATCGGAAGCAGAGTTTTTTTTTTACTTGAGAAAAAAAGAAGAAAGCGAGGACATTGGCATTAGCTTAATTGTTGGATGATTTCAGTTGTCTAGCCTATGATTTGAACATTTATTATAAAGTATGTCAGATCTGATCTATATGTATGCAGTTCTTTCTTTTCTTTTTTTAATTAATATTTAAGATGACTTTTTGATTTTGCTCTGTTGCATATGGAAAATTTTTGTGCAACTGAACATGTTTCTTTAAGTATACTCTACATACCATCTGTATCACCATTTATGTCTCTTGTCCTGAGCTGTTTCGTTGTATCATTGTGAGGTTTATGGTCTTTGATATGCAACTTGGAAGTCATGAGTGTTTTTCTGTCCTTTTGATAAGGAAGAAAAATGTGTTTAATGAGGTTTGATCATGACAGAATGGTGCAACGGGAATACCAAACCTCTCTCTCTCTTTTTTTGTGGCTTTGACACATTTTTTTCTCTCAAAAGATTGGAAATTTTCCTGTTGTCTGGCATTCTAATTCCTTTTTTTTTTTATTATTATTGAAACAAGAAATAGTATTACACAGCTTGTGTCTATGAGATTCGCTTTGTGCGGAATATAAATGCTTGCCTTATTTTCCATTACTTTTTTTATAGAAAATCATTTGTAATCAAATAGGCTCACTGACAACAATTGTATTGAAGGACAAGCCTTAACTATAATTGAAGTATATTTACTTTTTGTAGGCCGATATTGTTCTATGATTCCTTCTCTCTGTTTGTTAAGGCTGGACTTTTCCATGATCCATGTGAAGTCAAGTTTTGTTTTGTTCTGGGAAAGTTTCATTTTGAAAACTTATATTGGAAATTTTAGCATACATTAAACAAACATGCTTGTGTGTTTTGTCGTTTTACATTGTTCTCATGTCACCATTACCCATCGCTTGATAGACTGTCAGATAGTTTTTTTTTTCTATTTCTCTTACCTATGTCAACCAGGTTTCGTTTTTAGTTTTGGTCGTATTTTGCTTCGTCACAATCATTGTGGTAGTGCCCCTTACAGTAGAGTCTGAATAAAGTCATCAACAGTTTGAGATAAAAATCAATGTGTTTGAATCAAGAGTTGAATTCAATCTTTGTAAAAAGGCAGTGTACTGTTTTAGTTGAAATTGCCTAGGTCGATTTTGAGTTAATTTAATCCTTTTTTTTTAAATTTCCTATGGGGACAATTATATATAATAACTTGCACATTTTTAACCAGAACTGAGTATACGTCTCCTGGAAATTGAGTTAATTGTAAATAAAGCAAAACTGATTTCAACTGCCGCAAAGCATCCATGTTAAAATTAGAGTTAACCTTTAAGGTGTTTAACTTTATCCAGATTCTTCTGTATGAAAGTAACAACATTTTTGAATTTTATCAAAGCACACCTCTTGGTTGCCTTACTTTTGTGTGGTCAAGTTCACAACTCTTTAGCTCCAAATCCTTGACATTCTGTATCCATTGGGTTTCACACTTTGTTTTTTTTTCTTTCTTGGATTCATATATATGTCTTGCAATATGTGTCAATGAGTTGGATGTTGCAAATTTCACATCAAACAGAGTTGTTGTTTTAAAACTTTTATTTTTCTGGGGTCTATTTCATGTAACGCACAGGACTAGAATTACGCCCAAATAATAGACTAACTTGGACGGGAGCCTAATTTGAGGCCTACACTGTATTCATAGTATTTTTGAGTTTAAAATTTTGGCTTAATGTACTTGCTATCTGGACGCGGGAGTAGAATTTGGGAGTGAGTCCTTTTGCTTCCTGTAAAAAAAAAGAAATGGTATTGACTTTTGAAAAAGACAAAGCTGAATGAAGACGATTTCAGGTCAAAGGTCAAAATAGTATATTTTTTTAAAGCCTGAAATGTTTTGAAGATATTCATTAATTTTTTTTTAGAATCTAAGGAAACGTTTTGAATTTTTTTGGGAAACGAAAGATTCTTCCCTTTCCATGCCTAGAATAAAAATAAGCATGATAGACTTTCATTCTGACCTTTACCTGCCTCTTCATAGCTTTTTCTCTAGGGTATTAATTTGGCATCTGTGTAGTAGTTTTTCTTTCTGGGGCAGGAAGTTTTTGGCCTCAACCTCTGGCTTTCCTATGAATCTTGTCTCCTGAGCTTTCACACGTTGAACATTTCATCAATTAAAAAATAATTTTAAAGCATAATTGATATTTTTGAAACTTAAAAGAAAGGAATAAATAGATCTGTTACAGGCATTTTCTTCAATCAAATAATTTCGACATCCAACAAATTGTCACCGGTGAGATAACATTTATTGAATTTAATACTGAATAGCTCCCTTAAAAGAAAGTTTTTCATTCCTAGATCAGCTTTAACATTACATGGAACATAACAGAGTTCTCTGCTTTATTTAAGTTCAATTATCATATTATTTGCTTACCATAGATTTCTGCTATCATTTACGGACAAGCTTTCTTGAACACATGTTTTCAGTATAAAGTGACTTAATCCAAACCGTTGTGTCAGCCTTTTAGTGTCTTTGATTTCTTTTTTCAGTCTGTTAGTTTGTAGGGTCAATATTTACTGAAAAAAAAGTGGGTTTTTTTCCCCTGCGTCCTTTCGTCTTAGCATTATGCTAGTGTGATATGAATAGGAGCACGTGCATCAAGGTAAAGAAAGTGCACCTAACCAAGGAATCAATGAACGAGCTGCTACTTGTCAAGTGCTGACTGTTTAAGCTTTCTGAGAGAGTGTATGCTCATCGCATTGTGCATGCTAACTGACCTGATCTTCAGAATGTAGCCCTTCAACCTGATCATTATTTTCATGTCATTAAGAGAAAACAAAAAAACGTAACGCTTTTTTTTTATGCCCAAACCACCACAATTCTAATCCTAATGTTTTTTGTTGTTAGAATGTGATTTTTTTTTTATGTCAAGATATTTTTGCTTGTTTCTCCTTAAGTTTTTGTTTATGTGCGTTATATTCTCCCTGTCTATTCTATGGCTCATGTTTTTTTTTCTTTTTTTCTCTTTGATATCTACCTTTTCTCTCTGCCCTTCTTTCTTTCTCCCCCTGTGTAACCCTATCTTTCTCTATCTAAATTATTTATGTACCCATCCCTGCCTACGCCCCCTTCTCTCTCTCCCTCCTGCCCTTCCTCCTTCTCTCTCTCCCTGTTCTCTTATAAATGATGCACTCAGAGTCAGAGCCTCTCTCCTTACCATGTAAAAACCATATATTTTTGAACTGTAAGCTAACCTACCCAAACACACTACCACAAACAGGAAGGACTTTTGCCAGGCCTCACCACAGGCACGTTCTGTGGCACCCCCAACTACATAGCTCCGGAAATATTGAGGGGAGAGGAGTATGGTAAGACCCCTGACACTCTCACCTTTGACCTCTCTCTGCCGCTAGGAATCTCCACTTTTCTCCTCTTGTTTTCTTTGCATTCTACAAATCTTTGTGGTGGAGAGGAACCTGCAGATTTTTGGCTGAATAAAAAGATATGGGTACCAGATGTATCAGTCCTACTTGAGAGTTTTTTCCTGTTTGTTAAAACCTAACAAAATAGCTGTTTTCCAGTTTTAGTGACTCACTAACCCTCCCATTTATTTTATCTCTCTTAGATTGCGGTAGTTAATGCGAATATACTATTTGTTTTTGTTGTGATGACCTAACCTTTTTTTTCTTTAGTAGTTTCAGTCTCAACCAGTAGTTTACTAACTTAACATTTCTTAATCATGCTTTTTGATGAGCAAACATTTAAAGCTGGTTAACCTTAGGTGTTTTCACTTCTCCCTAACAAAAGTTCATTTTCCCGTAAGATCACAGTTTGTAGGCGTAAAAGTCTTTGAAAAATTTTCTTGTGTGTTTGTATAGGATAACTTGAACAGGACGGAAAAATGTATTAGTCTAATGCTGTCTGCGATTAGTATAGAAATATTTGTCTAAGAAAGTTTGTTGATTTGAACTCCCCCCAAAAAAATTAGGTTTTCATTGTTTTTTATTGAATTTTTTTTTCGTAATTGAATTTCGTCTATTAGTTTTCAAGGTTCTACTGCCAATCAAGAGTTTAATTTACTCTAGGAACTTTGAAAGTCTCAGGTTGCCTTATCTACTCAGAATGAATCTGTGCACACATGCATGCACAGCACAAGTTATTAAACTTTACCTCCCTTAATTTACAACCGTGACTACAATGTTTGAGTTTTTCTGAGTTCACTGTCATAAAATATGTCTAAAAGATTTTTACAGCTGTGTCAAGAAAATAAAAAAACATCAGGCCACTTAACCAAGATCTAAATAAAAAGTTGTAGAAAGGGCTAAGAAAATCACTGCTAGCATCAAGGTCATTTAGCTTAATTTGACAGTGCTAATAAGGTCTTGGTGAAAAGAAATCCAATCTTAGCTATTGTTTTTTTTTTTTTGTTAAAAGAATAAGAGTCCTAAATTTAGGGTATTCATGGTTTACATCAACTGTACATGTATTGCAATAGCAAGAAGATCTTTGTATGCTTTGCACCCCCACTATCTAACCCTTCTAGAGCTTTTGGTTGTCATTCCTCACATGCTTTTAAAAACCCCAAGAGTGCGCTTATGATCATACTTAGACCTAGATGAACTGTATGTCGAGAGTTCAGTGTGTAACATATGTGTTCACCTGATCACCCATAATGGTATAGAAATTCATTGCTCTGATGGAGATGGATATATATATATATATATATATATATATATATATGTGCCTGTGCCAAAAGGTC
>BMAT01007340.1:337614-348554 GCA_019649035.1 Elysia marginata
CCTCTAAGCTTACTTGGTGACACTGACTGTGAAACCTTTACAATGATGTCAAATTTCCTCACAAATATTTTTTCTTGCATTGCAATATAACTCCTCTAGCCTGCAACGCACTTGTAGTTTCGCGTTTGTATCCAGCACCAGTTATCACTCTATGTTCCAAGCTTAGATATGTCATCATCCCTTTTTCAGTTGAAGCCACTACTTTCCACCTGTATCTACAATCTTTCATAATCCACCTCTTGCATTTCTATGCCTGATCATGAATCTTTCATGGTTCATTTACAGTCAAGTTACGTTGTTTTATTGTAATTTTGTGCGTTTTACTATCATCCTGGATCAGCTCATCCTTGTGACACGAGACCATCGCTCCATTAGAACTGAGCGTTCCAGACGATTTAGAAATTGAGGACCCTGTATTTGCTTCATCTTATAATTGTTTCTTTTTTCTCAACTTCACTCAATAAACGACTGTCCTCTCGAAATATCTGTTGTATTGCCTGTATTCAGTAGCTTATCGCATGGATTTGTAGATCTTTACATGTTGGTTCATCAATCTTTCACCTTCATGCACTTCTGCTCATTCCCCCCATCACTGATGGTATCAGATTTCGAGCATCCACGTTTTTTCCTTTTCTCTACCTGTGTCTCTATGCTCTGTAGAGATATTCATCGCCTGGCATGATAACATCAGGAGGTGCCTCAAGTCAAAGAAACTTTTCTTGAATCTCTTTCTTTTTTTCTTTTCTCTCACATTCTTTTTTTTTAATCTTTGAAATCAAATTAATGACTTTACAATTTTTGAATTTCCGACCTTCTATTGCGGCTGGAACTTACCTCCCCTGGTTCTACACAGGAGAATCTCAGAGATGGTGACAAAACCAACACGTTCTGCGGCACACCAAACTACATTGCGCCGGAAGTGCTTCGCGGAGAAGACTACGGTATAAAATGCCATGTGAACTAATCATCAGGCACCCTCCCCCTCCCCCCATCCACTCCCTCATCCGCCCTTATAGAGTTTAAAGAGAAAACTTTTGTTGTTGTTGTCTAGTGGCAGGAGCAGAACTTTTTGCTGTCACAAAAGTTTGCAGACGCTTTTACGAAACAATAACTTTCTTGATTTTTTCCTCGAACAAATGCTTGGATTATCGTAAAACACCTGAGTATTTTGATTGGGAAAAATATAAAAACTGCTTGTTTTTTAAGCTGCAGTGTGGTTTGTATTTGTTTTTGTTTTTTTTTTTGTTTCGTCTTTAATTTTCTGCAAATGAAGAGCTGTTTATTACAAGCACGGCTTTTCCTCATGAAAATAATCCAATTTAACAACCCAGATATATTCTCCCACTTCACACCCTCGCCCTCCTCCCGCTATGAGCTTGCATTGTTGATTCTGATATACAGCCTTGCCCAAGTTGCAATACTTCAATCTTTGCTTTCAGTCCACACCACATGCCCTGGCTGGCTCACTGCATACAGTCTTGGCTCACTTGCTTTGTTTAAGTAGCTCTGTCTCACAAGTCCTTGCTCAGAGTTTTTAAAAACTCATGTGTTTTTCAATGCCATTGGATGAGTTTGTAACATTTCAAAAAGTAAACCCACCAGCGTGAGTAAAAAGAAAATTACATTCATTTAAAACCTTTTTAAAATGTGTAATTATTTTGTTACTCGTTTTGCTAGTAAAAAAAAAAAATACAATGTTATACAGAGATATACTAAAGTGATTAGTTTAGAACTATTTATTTTACTTTTGCACAACACAGTTATAAATAACTCAAAATTCATTCATTGTCAATGAATTCTTCATCCTGATAAGGAAAGTTGTTGAATTTGATTTTTTTTTCTCGAGATATAATAAAGACAATGATGGATGGGTTTTGTTCATTAGTCATACAAAAACCTTGATTAGGTTTTCTTTTGTTGTGTCTAATCCATGCAGCAGACTATGCTCATGTCAAACCAAACTGTGCCAAAAAATTGAGTTTGAAGCTGGTATAAGTGTTGTGGGTATTTTGCAGCAATGTTATAGCATGTAGACAAAAATAATGAGGAAATTATTGTATAAGCTTTTGAGTGGCTGAGATGAAAAACTACAAATGAAAAACTGGAAAAATTATACAAAAGCGCTCTTCAGCTCTTGAACCACTCCTTACTGTATGTATAATTATGTCAAGAAATTACATGTTATCATGGATGATTTTGAACTGTCCCACCACTTTGACCATGTAATGCATGATTGTCTTAGTGACTCACCGCCCTCTCTCTCTCTTTTTTTTTCTATTTATCTCTCGTGGCACTTCAATCTTATGATTATTATCAATAATTATTTAATAGATAGCTTGATTATGTGATAGGCCCTCCATATGGACTTTTAATACAGGGGTTAATGTAAACATTACTTTCTCTTTTCACTTAGACTGTTGTGGCTTCTGTTATGGTTTTGTTTTCAATTTTTAGCTAGCAAGGACTTTTATGGCAGAATCATATTTGTTTTTTTATTAAAAAAAAATGAAAATACACAGCAACATAATATTTAGCCCAAACGTTTTACAACAAAGAATAAGTTACCGACTGGTTGTTTGAGGAACCCTCTATGACATCAGTATTGAAGGATATTAGGATTGTAAAGTATGCTTTTGCTTTGTTAGTCATCTCAAATAAACGTGACCAAGTATAACTTGTCTTATTAGTCTTAACGAAGGAGATACAATGATGCCGATGTCACTGATCTGATAGTTAAATTTACCTCTTTCTTAAAGTGCAAGCAAAGTTGTTTTGCGTCCTGTTTTGAAGTTTATTTATTCATCCACTAATTTTTCCTTCAAGTTCCAAAACTTTGTTTGCCTCAATCACTGCTCACAATTAGTCTTGTGTGTCACCTTTTCCCTCATTTCTGGTGTTGGGTGTAACCTGTTGCACTGCATGCTCATAATTTAGTTTGAATCAAAGTAAATAATGGATTCTCTAGTGTTACAACAAATGGATTATTTATTTGTAACGAACGGTCTATGACTTGTAAGGAGTCAGCATGTTCAATATTTTTGCTTTACTCTGTGTCTGGGTAATTCATGTAATATATGGCTTCTGGCTTGTCTCCAAATATTCTTTTATGAATTTTTTTTTTTTTTTTTTTGTGGTCAAGAAAGTCTCAAAAATATGTTTGTTGTTTTAAAACTAAATGTTATTAAGTTAGGATATGGAAAGATAGTTATCTTTTGTATCATGTATCAGCTTTCAATTTTAAATTTATCTTTTTTTAAGAAAAATAATGAATATCTTTTTTGTATCATGTATCAGCTTTCAATTTTACATGTATCTTTTTTTTTTTTTAAAACAATGATATTATTCATTGATACAATTTGTTAGAATATATGATCTTGCCAGGAGAGACTTCCAAAAAAAAAAAACCTAGTCAAAGTAAATAGCAAAAATGTATACAAAAGAAAATTGTTTAAATGCACCATATCTATAGGCCTTTATTTTTTTTTGTTAAATATTATCCACATAAAATGTTTTAAAAGTATTATCCCCGTCAAATATATATGTTTTTTTTTTCCGTTGGTTTTTCCACATGTTCTCTGTGCTGTGTTCAGATTTCAGTGTGGACTGGTGGGCGTTGGGTGTTTTGATGTACGAGATGCTGGCAGGCCGATCACCGTTTGATGCTGTTGGCAACGCAGACAACCCTGACCAGAATACAGAGGACTATTTGTTTCAGAGTAAGGCTCAGTTCAGTTGTTATAGGTATTAGATTTTATGCGCACGGGCCCTCCCAGGAGGACGAAGCCCATAGCGGAGGAAATCCAAGATGGCTGATGGGATAACGGATCTCTTCAGCCGATGGTCTGCTGTAAGACCAACGCTACCCATGGATGTTATTATGTCATACGTTATCGTCATCGGCATGCAAGCTCTCTTTTAGTAGAAGCCAGTACTTGTTGCAAACAGAGTAATGTCTTTTTTTTTTATAATACCTCTCAGGACTACTTTTGTTTTCTACAGCCTTTTTTTGCTTATAAGGAAAAAATTGTTTTACAGTTTACAATGTAAAGTTACGGTTTGCAATTGCTAGGTTTTCATTATTTGTTTTTGCTTTTCTTTGTACATCCCTACCTTCATGGGAAAATCAGGTCAAAGTCATACAAGGCCACCTAGAGATAGAGAGAATGAAATGTATTTTGGCCCATTTAAATTTTGATAAAATCTGATCATTAAAAACTAATAATACCCTAAAAAGGTTGAAATACTTTTTTCCTTACATTGTCCTTTGATATGGCCCGTTTGTAAGCCAAAAATTTTTACCTTCGTTTGTTTTATCTTATGGGGTAATGTATCTTTTGTGTCTTAAAAATCAGTTTCTTGGCGCAAATTTAATTCCTTGACATAAGTTTAATTCCATATTTCCTTTTTTTCAGTCATTTTGGAGAAGCCAATCCGAATTCCCAGGTCTCTCTCAGTGAAAGCAGCATCTCTCCTCAAAGGTTTTCTCAATAAGGTAGCCAAACTTGTTCATCGTTCTCCTTTTCTTCTTATAATTTATGCCTACCAACAAAGCAGCACAGTATATGAGATCCTTAAATTTCTACACTATTTGTGACTTTTAATAGGGTTGCGAATTCATTTAGTCTATTTGTAGACAGAACTCTAAAAAAAAAGCAAAATTATTTTAAAAGATAACAAAAGGATAGTTTTCTTTGAGTGAAAAACAACAAAACAAGAAGTTAAAGAAAAAAACAAGTTTTTTTCCTCAATCATCAATGCTTACTCAAAAAGCGTGTTAAAGAAAAAAAAACAGTCATTCAATCAATCAGTTATTTGCCGTGAGAAAACATTATCAAAACATGACCGTATTACTATGAGGAAAATGAATATTTTACTTTTACATAATACCTTCTCATCTCAATCCGATCCAAGCTGTTCCTTGGCCTTAAGTTTGGTTTTCTCTTTTGATAATTCTCACTATATTTTCCTCATGCTCACAACTGCACCTCTCCAGGCTCCCACCGAACGTTTAGGCTGCCACGCCAAGACTGGCTTTCACGACATCCAGTCGCACCCATTCTTCCGCAGCATTGACTGGGAGCAGCTGGAGCAGAAGCAGATTGTCCCCCCTTACAAGCCTCACATCCGTAGCGAGCGTGACCTGGAACACTTTGACCCGGCCTTCACCAACGAACCAGTTCAGCTCACCCCTGATGACATGTAAGAAAGCTTCAGCTATTTTTTTTGTTCTTTCTCTGTTCTCTATCAATAACTGGATTCAGTGCGCAAGTGTAAGACACAATTAGTTTTGTGTTTCAATTCTAGCTCTTCTTTATTTGTCATGTATATGCCTGTCTAAGAAAGCCATAACATACCAGAAATGTTTTTTTTTTTTAAGTAGATTTGTAAAGAAAAAAAAACCTGACATAAAGTTTGATCTTATCTTTATATAGATTTCAAACAAAATGCGAAATGCGCGGATAAGAATACCAGATGTGAAAAATGCGAAAAGCCCTAAACCCTCCTTGGGGTTCACATTTGGGTTTTTACCTGGATGCCTTGACATAATGATGACAATGAGTTATCTGGTTATACGTTTTAAGTATGCCTGACAAAAAGCTTATACAATGCTGCCAACTGTGATTCATTATACAAATCGATTGCTCACATTTTAGCCATCAAAGACTAAGAGGCACCTTTTTCTGACAGAATCACATATTATTGACATTGCATGAGTTATTAAATGCCATCAAAATACAAAAGAAAATGTACTAAAACCCTACTTTAGATAGCATCGATGACTTTTTGCACCAATGGTTTTCAATATTTCTTATAATTTTTCCCCCTGTATCCTGTAGGAAAACTATCAGCACTATCGACCAGTCTGAGTTTGACGGCTTTGAGTATGTGAACCCGCTGCTTATGTCTATGGAGGACTGTGTATAGGCCAGCCAGCCTGATGTCAGCTCGTCACTAATGCTAGAACTGCTACTGGTGGTGCTGGTTTAAAACAGGACAAGAGAAGAAAAAAAATAATGGAACTGCTCTGATATCTACTCAGAGAATAATTACAAAATCTCAGCAATTTTGCAAGGCTTGGAATAAGTACTGTTTTCTCTGGAGCTGCAATCATTGTGAATGCCGCTATGCATCTATAAATGTGACTAAACTGGTTTTATGTCATAGAGCGATGTACTACGGAAGAAACTGATGCTGTGTACCTTGTGTGATCTTGTGCAGTTAAGCTCACTGTTTTGTTATGTGGATAGGACTGATGTCGGTTGTCCTTGTGAACTGAAAACACTCGTTTGTTAAGTTCTTTTATTTTGCTTGAGTGTCGATTATTTATGTCAATTTGACTCAAGAGACCATTCCCTTACCAAGCTTTATGTTAAAGGTTTTTGTATGTTAGTGACAATGAGACTCTTTTACTTTTGGGATGGAGCTTGATGCTTGGCTTATGTTTATCATGTTTATACAAATTTATACTTGAGAAATACACAATTTGTAAATTATGCAAATTATACTGATTTTTAAACTATAAGTTTTATACATAGTATAGAGTGCCTGTCGATTGGGCTAAAACTTGTTTTTTTTTTTATCTTGTTTTTCTTTACTCTTTACTTTAGCCAAAGTTGATTCTTGTTTATCTTTAATTAAACGTCTGATGGCTCCTTGAAAGAAAATTCTGCCATCTGTTATATTCTCTATTCAGTCTTTGGAAGGTGCATGGGTATTTGACTACTCACTGCTGTAGGTTGTATCTAAATCTTCTAAACAGAATGAAAAGGGAAGTTTTCCGGGGAAAAGCATTTACTTCATGCTCTAGGCAATACTAAGATGGAGATTGCCTGGCCTTTACACCACTTATTTCACTTTTTATGAGTTGGTTTTTTTTTTGGCATGTTTGATGATCAGTTTTCTACATACTATTAAAAAAACTACACCAATTACAATCATAGCTGGTTGGTGAAAATTTTTTTACTAATTGCAAAGGAAATTTGCGGATTCAGGCTAGGTGATTTTGTTTCATAACATGTTAAAAATATTACATACCTGATTCTAAATTGTAAGAACTTGGGTCTTGTAAGAAAAAAAATTTAATCATTTCCACACTGTTGATTCAAATACTAATTAGCTTATCAACCCTTGGACAATGTTTAATGTTTAAAATTGATAGCTGCCCAACGCATTGTGCTTATATAATTATGACTTACATTAAGTCATTTAAGAACATGACTTTGAACGAAATATATTTATTGCTTGTAAGAACTTGCTTGATTTTCTCATATCTTGAATTTTTTTTTAACGTTCAAAATATCTGCTAGTTCTGTAAATATATAAAAAAAAAATTTTTTTTTTTTGCATTTGAAACATTACATTTTTCAAGACTATGAAGCAGAAATCAATTTTGAAAAGCTAATAGAAGTAAGAGAAAGTAAGGAAATCTCTTCTGCTTAGAATTCAAATAATTTATATTAAGTGACAGTATTAATTTTTAAAGAAAACAGATTTTATCCAAATCTGAACATAGTAAGGGGCCAGGCAGTGTGCACCAAGTGTCATGAACTTGAAATTAGCGTGCCTCCCTAAGACAGCCTTGTCTTGGTTCCACAAAGCCTTGTAGATGCAAATGACTCAATCAGAAGCTGTAAACCAAGAAACAATCTATTCTGGTTTGATGAATCTTTCAAATGGCATAAGCAATAGCTACTTTTTACATGATATCAAAATAGTTTTGATGGTTATGTTCATTCTATTTGATATTTTGTTATCCATTTGGTATAGAAGGCTCAAAACATCTGCATTATATTAATGTGAAACATAGATTTATATTTCTTTTTAAAATGTTAAATTGGAAAACAACACTATTTTGTGAAAGTTTAATGTTTTGGTTTGAAACACTACCCATATATCTTGTGTAAGGGTGATTGAGTCAGATGTTGTGATTTTCACCTTTTAAAGAAGTGGCTGTTTTGAGCAAGACGTTTTTCTAAGCCTCTAAAATTAAAAACTTCCATAAAATATTTTCAATTTTCTTTAGTGAAAAGATACTCAAACAATTTTTAATTCAAAATGTTGACAAAAAAGACGAGAAAAATAGACCTTAGTTGACATTTTCTGGAAAGCTTGATATCTAGACTTAAGACATATTTTCATCTCTGGAACAAAGTTAACAGTGGTACATTTGATGTCCAATCTGAAATATCATATTTGTTGAATGTTTGAAGTGGATTAAGAATCTTTAGGTTCTTCATGAGATTGCCATCTTTTCAAACAATTCCATTTTTCTGTCTTGCTCTATTTTTTAAATATCATAATTATATGGCTTTTAAAAACATTTTCTATCTTTTTCATTCCACATAGAAACAAAAAGTTTCAGCACATATCCCCACTAGCATTACATTGAAATATTTTTTAAATCTCATATACTAACACAAAGCTTAAGGAAAACCATGTTTTATATAATTTGTCAGCAGCTCTTTTTTTATAATTTTTATTGCAAAGCATTGAATTTGTGTGTATTTATGCACAATTTCTCACCCATTTTTCATGTGTTCTTGTCAGATGTCATATTTACTTTTGTGTACAGTTTTTTGTTTGTTATATATCTGACCAACATTATTCTATCATTTCAACAACCTATGCGGGTTTGTGTGTATTGAAGTCACATGGTACCGGTATCAGTCAGCTGAGCTTGTAAATATTTTATTGCATGTGAACAAACTTCTCTCTAGGCTTCCAAGCAAACATGCATCATCCGAATCTAGACAACTCAAGTCATCCCAGTTTTTCTCACATAATATTTTGCACATGTTATTGAGAAAGTGTTTTTTTTTGTTTTTTTTTTTTTTTTGATTCTTAAAAACTCTGAACCCTTTCCACCTCCCAACCAAGATGGAAAAATGAATTATTGTCATAATTGCAAGATGTCAAATCAATTTTTAAAAATTAACATCATTTTGTTGCTGTACCTCCCCAAGACATCATTTAAAAACTGCTTAATGCTATGAGCATTCATGGATTTGTCATGTTAACTGAAATATTCTAATCATGCGTGATTACTGATTACTGTTTTGAAAATGATGTGTATAACTCATCAAGTCAGCAAGTAATTTTTGAAATGCTTAGAGTTCACTGTTTATTACATAAACTTCAGTATAGCATTAGAGGATATTGAAAAAAAAAGAACTCCCTTGACTCAAAAAGGAAAAGAATTTTTAATGCAAAAGAAAGGAAAAGAAAAAAATCATAAACAGACTCCTGTTTAAGTCTTTGATGCTTGGAAGTATGTGTAGCAAGGGCCATTGGCAGCTGGATTTGAAAACCGTGTTCTCTGTACTTTGCATCCAGTTTGCTCCACTTGTCACTGTTGTCTACCAAAATAGATCTGCTCATGGCTATGGCGGCACTTCTATATTTTACTTGCTGTATTGTATCAAAAAATAGGTGGACTGCTTCATTTTCAAAGCCAAAAATGTTTTGCATCCCCTGAGCATGACTGGTTCAAAGAAGTCGGGAAGCGCATGGTTTTGAGATTAATTTAACCCCTTGCTGCTTTAAATGTAATGAATGAAGTGTTAAAATGTTTTAAACGCCCCTCTCAATCTACTAAATTGGTCACAAATTTGTTGATACTCAGTACCCAGCTTTAGAGCTTGTAAGTTGTATCAATTTGAAGCTAAATTTTTTGCCTTGTATTAATGATGCTTTTATCCATTGTATAAAGCTTTGCTATCTTACCTTTTATTCTTGTTGGCATAAATGACCATACAGTGGTGCATTTTTTTTTTTATGTCTCGCATTCTGGGTGAATGAGTTAAATCTCACAATTTTCAATTTCAAAAGAATTATTGTTTTGTCTGAGACATCTTTTTTTCAGCTTCCAAATGTCAAAAGTTTCATAAAACTATCAAAAGACATTCGAACATCTGTAGGTTTAAAATATAGAGACAAAAAAGGAAATATAGGACTTATAAGAGATGCATTCTCTGAAAAAAAACTTCCATCTTCCGACTCATTCACCCATGGTGCGAGACTCATGCTATGGTTTATGCACATGTATTTGAAATAGAGGGTTGTATTTCTTGTTCTTTGTGCGTTAGTGCAGGTGCTTCTTCTTCCATCTGTTGGCCTTACATCTTACAGCGCTTTCATTGGGTATCTGTCTGCTTTGATAAGTAGATGTTCTATGTAGGAGCAAATGTTTGAAAGACTTAGCTATACAAAAGTTTTATGTTTTTTTGTTTTTTTTTACTACACAATTTGAGAGGCCACCAGGCTTACTCCGGCACAAGTCAGATTTTTGACATATTAGGTAATTAACATTTATCAAAACTGTATTCTTTGCCCTTGAAGATGTTGGAAAAATTTTTTTACTCTAGCTAATCTACTTCTTGAGTTATACCGTTTTGAAGACAATAAAAATAGTTTACCATATTAAAAATTACTATCATATAAGAGCTCTAACTCTGAGCACGACTAGTCTGAGCAACTAATTCAAGCTGGTTGCTTCACATTTGTCTATCATTGAACAGGTGGAAAAAAGGAGATAATAAGGAAAGGAAGGGCAGATTAACAGACAATCATAAAGAGTAAAAGAAATCGACATTATGTAGAGTGCCAGAGAATTTCTCTGCTTTCAGTTGGGTATTAGTCTTGCGCAAGGACTCAATCTTTAGTTTTTAATTTTCTTTGGGCTGTGAAGAGAACTGTATGTCTTATTAATCGTGTAAGTGTTCTCTGCTCTCACCTTGCCTTGCCATCAATGTCTAATGAAAGGCTATAGAGTATAAATAATCCTCAAGATCTAACTATACACATCATGACAATTACCTCTACAAAACCTGTCGCAGGATGAAAGCTAGAGCTATAATGCTTTTTCCTTTATCCTTTTTTTTTTTTCATGACTTCAATGTTTTTTAAGTTTGAGACACTAATTATTACACCATCAACATATC
>BMAT01007340.1:348605-363744 GCA_019649035.1 Elysia marginata
GCTGGGTAAGGCATTAAAATGAATAGTATATTCATCTGAAATGTCCTTTCTATTGTTTGTGGCCTGTAATTCGGCTCCTATTTAAAAGAGAATTTCTTTGTTCAAGATTTTTATAATTTGCGACAACTGCTTTACCTCATACCCTTGTACATATTTGCATTGGCTAGATATTTGTTAAATGACCTGTATTGAAATAGTGGTATGTGCTACGTGCAAGTTTTGTAAATAACATGCCCCCCCCCCCCTTCAAAACAAGGAAATCTGCATGCTTGTTTTCCTATTGAAGAAAAAAACCTTTTAAGGAGCTGCTTTTGTCGAGATTGTTGGATATGTTTAAAACTTTGGCCAGTGAGAGTATTAGTTTGTTTTTGGTTGTATAAAATCTGATCTGATTGGCTTACGTCTTGATTTTCTTTTCTGGTCCTGTTTACAGGTCTTCAGTTGATTTAGAGATGATAAATTATGTCTTGTTTTTATGATCACAGGATTTGTATACGACATATTTGTGAGGTGGCCAGGACAAAAATCAGGCACAGGTCGGATGATGGACATATTGAGTTACAATGATATTCATACCTTGTATTTTATGCCCTTTAACAGGTTTTAAAAAATCACAGCTCCAGCTTTTTTTTAAATAACCTGAGACATTTTGCTTGAAAAGAGCAACCACTAGTTGGTTGCATAACAATTTCTTATTGAAAGGGCTCAAAAGGCTTAAAGTCAAAACCACTAGTTGGTTGCATAACAATTTCTTATTGAAAGGGCTCAAAAGGCTTAAAGTCAAAACCATTATGAAGGACTTGTGCCTGATTCACAGACCATCTCACAATTTTTTTTGGAACCTAAGGAAGTGTCGAACCAGCTTTTTTTTACATGTTATGGACAAAGTACTGTGTTTTCATGCACATGGTTTGTCCTGTTTCATAGATATATCATGATATACAAACTTTTTCATCATAACCCTATTTCCCTTTAGTTATTGCTACCTTACAAAGCTGACATTTACATATTGTGAAACAAAGAGAAATTACAATTTTTATGCGTTATATATGTAGTTACAATATAATTACAGAATTAATAATAGAAGAGGTGTATATAGTGCTTCCATCCTCAAAAATACTGGATTGCTCTAAACAGTTTAAGAAAACTTACTTATGAACACAACACTAAAACTATCACTCTCAAAAATTAAAACTTTGGCTCTCTCTATCACACAAATAAACTTTGCTTACACTCTTCTCTTGTATGAAAGACAAAAGGTCAAATAGTTTGTTGGAATGACAAGCATGGAATTTGTCTTTAGCTTCAGTCCTTAAAGAGAGATGACAAATCTTGCAACCTGCTTAAAAAATACTGATGTTAAAATTTACCGAGTGAAGTGTTTGGGTATTTCAATCAATGTATTTATCAGAGCCCCTTTAAACTGAAAATCAGTTGAAAATTCTGTTCAAATGTGTCTTGCGTCGAGGATTTTGGAAGTCAGAAATTTAAGGGTTAATTTTTTTTCTCTTTCTCTTCATTTTGAGTCAATAAAAGTTGTGATATCTTATCACAGAATGTTGATAAAGTTATAAAATTTTTAAAATATATTTGAAAGCTTAGAAAAATGTTTTGTTGAAATGAGCAATTCTTTTGAAGGTAAAAATGCGACACCTGACTCATTCAACCCAGGATGCTAGATATATCATTTTTTTTATTTGTTTTGCTTTTGGTGTTATGAACTTGGAAGGAAAATAGAAAAATAAGTTAGACACACACACACATTTATATTTCTGGCTTGATTAAATTTTTTTTCCAGTACGTGTTTTACTTTAAGCTTGTATATATAATTAGGCAGCTTGTTAATCAAGTGCTAGTAGTAGTAGTAGTAGTAGTAGTAGTAGTAGTAGTAGTAGGAGTATTGGAAGTAGTAGTAGTAGTAATAGCCTTATATATTTTTAACCTCCTAATCATTCTGGTCATCCATATGTTAAGTTGGTTGTGAGAGTTGTGGACTGTCTCATATCTTCTCTAAAGTGTAGAAATTGTATCGAAGTGTTAATGTGTTGTGAGGGGCGAGTTAGAAACTCTGCCTTATGACTGACTGTATCACATGCTGGGCTTGTCTGATGTGGACGTCAAGCTCTACATCCAATTGTTGCACAAAGACGTCGTTGGTGAACGAATCATTGGCTAATAGATTACACATAGTCATAATTTACATTCCTCCTAATCTGCCCCTCCCCCCTCTCCCCCTCTAGGATCTAGGAAATAATTTATTCAGTTCATGCAATCAAGATTTTTCCGGCTTTATTTTCATTTAATGGTAATCTTAATGGATCATCATGTTAGAAATCAATTTCTACAAAAACTCATACATTGTATGTATGAGGCTTTTTTTAAAATTTTTTTTTCTTCTCTTCACCTTCCCCCCCTTTTTTTAATGAAGGTGAAATTGTAAGGTTTTTCTCTATACAATATGCACACTATTTTTTTTCCTCCACACAATATTCTGTCATAGTTTTTTTAAAGCTTGAATTTATGCTAGTCACTTTCAAGAAAAGCTATTTTTACTCATCAGGTTAACTTCATGCAGAAGGAGAAAAACATGTTGTAGCTCTGAAAATAAGCTTTGAAATAAACTTTTTATATTGGATTTAAGAAAGAAAACTGTAACAGATAAAACATCAGGCTGTGAGTCTTTTTTTATTTAATTTAATTTAATTTTGAAATTTCCACAACAATCGCTTGGTCAGGGAATATAGGGAGCAGTTTCTTTATTTATACTGTATCGATTGAAGATATTCTAAATTTTTATTTTTGCAACTGAGTTTTCTGCATTTTCAAAATTTCTATGTCCCAGGATTTCTTGAGCACCTCATGTTTTAAAACCATGCACCTTTAGTGAAAAGCAATTTAAAAAAAAATGTTTTTATTTCCATTCTAATACAATATCAAGCTCTGGAAGATTATGAAAGGTATTTTTTTTTGTCTTTTTAGTCTTTTTTATTTATTCAAGCTTGCATCTTTATGTTCCTTTTTTTTTTGCAAATCTATTTTTTGTTTTGCCTCTTTGCAACTTGTGACAAAAAAAAAAGAAATATATAATAAAAAACTTTCTCACCAAAGTATCGTTTACATCACCCTTTACTTGATCAGTTCTCCCCAGTCTTGCTAAGCCTCACATTAAATCATTTGATATTTTTTTTTTCGGTTAGATTCCTTTGCTCTTTTGATCCCACCCCAAAGTTTTGTAAATCTTGCATTCCATGCCTTGATAAAGGTGCATATTCCAATAAAGAGGTAATTCCTATTTGCCTTTTGCCCTTTTTGTTGCTTTCACCATTAATTTTTGTAAAATTAGTTGTGTGTGTTGTTTTCTTTGTTTTTTTTTTCTTGTGTTTTTTTACAAAAGAAGCTTAATTTCTTTTGCTTTTTAAAGAAAACTTTTGTTCTTCCGTCAATCTAAAGAAAACAACTAAAAATAATGTGCAAAAGATGAAACCCGTGAAATGGACAAATAATATGAAACTCGTTAAGGTTTTTCAAAATGAAAAATCAGTTTAGTAGTATGTATCTGGGAAGAGAGAGGGAGAAAAGCAAGATATAATTTTCATCTGTTCATTCCTTGAAGCTTTTGAAAATCTAGTGGACAAGGATATTATTGCCAGATTGCTGTTGATAAATAGTATGACCTAGATAGAATTTCTGGTTTGTTAATGTTATCATTTTTTTGTTGAAAAATGAATCTGCTCTTCTGCAAATTTATTTTATATATGTGTAGTTGTTTTGGGTAAAAAAAATTTGGACCTCAATAAATTATTCTTTATGTCAGTGGAAAGCACATGCTATAGTAAAAGAAGGTCAGATTAGTTCACCTTAAAGAATGAGGTTTAAACTTGGTTGGCAAAGTGGGGGTCAAACTACTGGTCCTGGAAAAAATTCACTAAGCTTTTATTGTAAGCTTACATTGAGGATTGGTCAGGCATGCTTAATCTCAAAACATTTTGACTTTCCATTTTCACCTTATTCATGACTTCGCCTCTTATGTGACTTTAAAGTTTAGGACATCCGCTCATAAAGATATGTGCCGAGAGACTTGTCAGAAATAATGTCATGTCAGGCTGTGAAGCTAAACAAAATGTTTCTGAACTATGTCATATAATTTTGTTGAGTAGGTAATGGGTTGATTGCAACATTTCAAACACAAATAAGTTTTACAGAACACAACATTTAGCACCCAAAAACGAATACGTTTTGAGTGATTCTAACATGAGAAAAGTCACACTTTCTGAGTTCAAGGAGATTCTAATATGAATTTCAAAAAGTGAGAACATTGTACTGATGATGCAAGTCTTGAGAATGACTGTAAGTAACACTTTGGTTTTAAGGTCAATAAATCCACTGCTGTTTTCTTGTTATATTAGATGTGACCTATACATTAAATACGACCTTTTCAAAATTAATATGAAATGTTGATAGAGTAAAATATATCTGTACCAGTAGTTATTTTTTTTTTACGCAAAACGACTTTTTGTCCCAGCTCCATATAAATGTACATGTTGGAATCTAAACCTTGAAGAAAGACCTCCCTCTTTTTTAGACCTGTTTTAAACAACTATTTGATAATTTCCAAAGCAAGTATTCATGGTTTTCACGATAAATTCAGTAGCACAAAATTGTTAACATGTTCAGTGGTTTCCCCCTCTTACATTGAATGTAAGTTATTGTAAAGAGCATTTTTATGTGTCGCTTTTCCATCTTAAAACTAGGTTTTAAAAAGTGGATGCTCCGAATTGTTTTGAAAGGTTCTTACTGTAAATACATTCAATTTCATGCAACTGTTGTAGTGATACTGTGAAAGGTTTTTTTGTACCTATTGAAAAATTAAACCTGGACTGAGGCCAACTAGTGAGATAAAATTATGTTTGGTATAAGATCCGCAAGTTTTCAGGATTTCACTTTTGATTAGACGTCCAAGAAAACCCATAACCTTTACCCCATGAAGAGTCTCAGCTGTTTGCATTTTCCACTGCGGCTATCTTTCCTGTGCATTTTGCTTTCTATTTGAAGTCTTTATCTTCATTTACATCTAATCAAACTTGCTCTATGCCAGCTTTTAAAACTGACCATAGGTCAATTAAGGTGAATTTGCTTTATGCCAGCTTTTAACACTAGCGATAGGTCAATTAAAGTGAAAAACCTCTAATATTTCCGACATGTTTTAAGTCAGGAGCACAATCAATTCTGTATGATAGTTTTAGCTTTTTCATATTATTTTAGTGTTGCATTCTGCTCTTTTCTCCCTATATGTGATGCTGAATTCGGCACAGATGATCTGCTTTTTCGCAGGCCTATAACAAATCATTAAATATATAATCTATCTTTATATATACATAATATATAATATATATACATGCATATAAGAAGTACTTTTTCAATTTACATCTCCCCTCAACATATTCAGTGCTGGTGATGTTTCAATGCTTGAACTTTCCATTATATGTCACATAATCCATTGCTGTAAACTGTGGACAGTATAATTATGTACCTATATAAAAATTGAATTATTTTATAACATCAAAAGTTATGATAATGGGACCAAGTACAAGACCGACGTTTGTGTAATAACAATAACAATAAAAATGATTATGGCGAAAATGGTTTTAAGTAACGGTTATGCGTTTTAGATGGCTTTCAATTTCTGCAGAAACTTTATAGCTCTCCACGTATAAAATGGAACAGTGTCCTCGAGGTGCACAGAAAGCTGTAGTGAATAGTTTTTTAAAACCTTTCATATGCAAACCATTAAATAGCCTCTCTTATGTCTTCATAATTGAGAGATTATTCGTATTCAGAGAAAATGTGAAGCCACACAATTTCAAACTTCTCAACAAGGAATAAAATGGGATTCAACTACAGACTTTTTTGGGTCCAGAACGTTGTGTTTGGGACACTAGTTTCAAGATTTGGCATCCTATTGGGGCCGATCAACCAAAATACTGAAAATACTGAGAATATTGACATAGGACTGGTTTGTTGACATGCTGTGTTTTGTGCAATGTATAGTATACAAACCAGATACAAATCAACACATTAGAGATACATCTTCAACAGAAAAACATACATACAACAAGAATAGAAGAATGGGTTGAAGAAAAAAGACATTATAACAAAGAGATGATAATAAGAAAAAAATTATGAAAGCCAACAAAACAACCTCATTCTTTTTTCAAAACTTTTCCCCCGCTATCTGTGCTGCTGTCATTTCTCATTTATCTTATGTTGAAAATGCAAATTAATGAAGACTGATTTAGTAATATGTTAAAAAACGATAATTGAATAAATGTGAACCGAATAAGCCTAAAGCCCTACATCAAAACTCAAAGCTGTTTTCTTGGCTTCAAAACACTTTCCCATCATCAATTTTCTTAGAAAAAAGATATTCATAACCCTTTAAAAAGATAAAAAGTTTAAATCGTAAATGTAAGTATTTTTGGTTCAAATGAAACGTTTTTTTTTATATCTTCTTATTAGGCATGTCATAAAAATGAGGCTATTATTATTTCCTTTTTCTGCTGTTCTCATTTCAAACCAATTTCACTGGTGTGAACTGTTTTTAAATCCCATTATTTCCATATAAAATAGAGGTAAAGAAATAGCCTTTCAAAGCGATTTAAGTTGATTGATAAACAGACATGAACAAAGTACAGTTTGCACCGAATCAACAGCCATCGTTGGTTTATCCAGAGAACGTTAAAAATTTTGAATACCTTGCAATATAAAACTAAAAATGCATCATCTTTAAATATGTTTAAAAATCATGTTGATCGTGAACTGGTGTCTCGTAAAAATAATTTTGATTGATTTTTGTTTCTATGGTGGTGAATTGATCTCTCTTAAATATGCTTTTGATTAATTCTAGTTTTCTATGAATTTTTTTTTCGGGCGTTTGAAGGATGATAATCCTATATGGCCTTTGTAATGATAGGATGTGATATAGAAGTCATGGAATGCATGTAACATCTATCGGCCACCTGAATCAGCTGAATGTATGATCGATGCTCCTGTTGTGGATAAACCGTATCTGCATCCATGTACAATCTTTATTGTGTTTAAATAAATCTCGCAGTATGTGCTTTAAGTTTGATTCACGTGTCAGCTTTGATCGGGCATCCCACCGGAAGTTGCCGTATTTATTTAACCAGGATTCTCAGTTCTATAATGCTGCAATACTCTTGGTACTGCCGACTTCCGATGGGAGTTCTCAGATCACCAGACATGTGTTGCTGCTAGAGTTATTGCTTCTCCTCCGCCAATAAATTTTGCCCACAAAAAAATGTGTGTCCTTGCGTTCTTTCTATTTTTGTTGTAGCTGTATTACTCGCGCACTATCAAAGTCTTCTAATAGTCAAAATGGGTTTAACATTAATGGTGTTAAATGTTTTTACTTTTCCCAAATATATATATATATTTTTTTTTACATTTTATTTGATATATTGAAAAACCTGAAAATTATTGGATTATTCGTTTTCTTCCGCTACATTTCTGACAGGACAGTTAATTTCTAAATAATGCATTTAATGGGATCCGACCAAGTTCAAACAAAGAGAGCTTTTAGTTCTCCGAATACAGTGGAGTCTGCTTAAGATAAACCCTTTTTCAATATAAACTTTGGAGTAATATAAAATAGAGTTTTGTCCTCTTTTTTTTCTCCATAATGTCACTGCTTAATACAAGCTTTGAACAAAATAAACTTTTTAGTCGGACCCGGGGGGGGGGGGGTATCTGAATATGATTCTACTAAACCGAAGAATAGGAGTTCAATTAAGTGATCGTTCAGACGTGAAAATTTGGACATATAAGTATCGGTTATACAAACACTGAACAGTCAGATATTTAGGGTAATTAGAATAATTCTCTAATCTTTAAAATGTCACCTGACTTGAAAAAGGCACTTAGTAAGTTACAGCTTTTGACGAAACAGATGACGTTACTGTATAAAGCGCATAGGTTTCTTGTTTCACTAGTGGTCAACTTGATTGCTTCATTTTTGTAAATAAATTGTCTTAAGACTACTTTCATTTTTTAGTAACTAGTCTTAGTTTGATACTTTGCTGGCATTGTTTAGTTTTGCTGTTAATAGCTGTGAGTATGTTTAAACTTCTTATGTTTTTTTACAAAGGGAGAAAAGCAGTAAAATTAATTTTATACCGAATCAAGCCAGCCTTTTTAATTAAAAAACAGACTTTATGTATTAGTTCTCTATACGATCACGAGCGGTTTAAAAGTTTTCAACAAGTATAAAAGCTAAAACACCAGGACTGTGCTATACTGGTCAGCCTGAGTGCAAAGTTTAGACTGACATGCTGCAGCACAGTAACCATAAATGACACGAGTATACCCATACTTTGTCAAGGTGTTTTGCAAATAAACTTTAAACCTTTTCAAAATTAAAACATGCACCACGCCCCCTATACGCTACTTTACCATTATCTTAATGTACCGGTATTTTGTTAATTGCCATTACCACACACCATAGAGACAATTCTCTTCATTTCTGTGATTTGAATTGTTTAAAGTAGCTGTGCAGAAAAAATGAGAATGTTAATATGCTTTCTTAAGACACCCTTCAAAAATTTAGGATCCCAAGCCAAACATTGAGTAAACGCAAAAGGGAGGTAGGCCTATAAGTTTGGCTACATTACCAGTACAAAACAACTTTACGTCTTGGCATCACCAGTATTGGAGGAAGATTAATAGACATTCTCTTTTTGAAGGCAAATTAAAGAATGATCGCGAATGAAATTTTTATATATAGAGATCTATAATTTATATATACCCTTCAAAAGAAAACGGTGGCTCAGTGAGTACAACTTGTGGCTATGAAGTATCATGGCATAGGTTCAGGATTTGATCCCCGACGCCCTGAGTCAAGTATGTATTCGTTCGATTCCCTGTGACTATCCAACATGGTGGTGTGATCAGGACTGGTACATATATTGAGACAGCCCTTGTAGACCTAAAGGCAAGGAAAACCTAAGTGTTGGCTTACCTCTCTATGTCGCACTTCAAAGTGCGCCTACATGTAGGTCCTGCAATTTGTATTCTAAGCATTTCCACCAAATTAACGCTGGTTTCATTATTGTGACTTATCATCACTCTGTGTACAATAGATTTGTTACCTTTTTAGCCCACTTGAAATACCATTTTTAAACACGACCAGGCCTTTTCTATAACTTTAAAGAACTCATTGAGGATAATAAAACAACTTTTGTAGCAACATCTTATACTGTCGAGTTCAGTTAGATCTCAGCAGGTGCATTGATGATGGGGATGTGGTGGGGTAAGGGGTGGGGCTTGGCTAGGTTGTTTGAATTTTAACGTCTCTTTTCAACTAAAAGGTTATATCAGAGACGGCGCTTGGAGCAATTGAAAGCGTGCTGACACACTGTGATGTAAGGAGCCCTTGCATACACCATACCCAGTCACATTATCCTGAGACCGGGCCTGCCAGACTTAGCACTAAATCCATAATCCCAGACTCTAGGCGGATCAGCTGGTAATACTAATTTTAAAGTCCTTGGTTTGACTCGGCCGGGGATCGAAACACGCACCTCCCGATCTTACCGCTAGGCCACAGAGCCGGTGTTATACTGACGAGATCAGTTAGATCTCAGTATGTGTATTGATGATGGGGTGGGGGAAGGAGGTGAGGGCAAGGGGAGGGGCAATGACATAATTACCATGCTTGATTATTCCTATTTACATGTGATCTCACCGGAGGCGACACGGGTGGTCATTAGCTTCGATAGCTGACAGTTGACGCTAAATTGTTGTAGGCTAAAAGTCCATCTTGTCTGTGGTGCGAAGCCTGGAGAGAAAGGGGGATTTGGGAGGAGGGGCAGTCAGGACATGAAAGAGATAAAAAGAGATATAGACAGACAAAACAAAAAGTGGTACAGGGAGAGAGAGAGAGAGAGAGAGAGAGAGAGAGAGAGAGAGAGAGAGACTGAGAGAAGGGACCATAGACTTGTATGAGTACGTATGCAAGTGTATGCATATTGGTATGTGTGTTCTTTGAATTAAATATGTGGTAAGAAAAATATGCAGACTTGTGGCTCCTAGGCTGACGGTGGAAAGACAAATATAGCTTTATTCACCAGTTTTCTTCAGATTGTACTTACTTCTAATTGTCTTCACAGTAAAACGGAAGAGGTAAGTTTGGGAAGTCTAAGGTTTTTTTTTTAAAAAATCGTATTTTTGACTGAACCAAAGTTGCTTAGCCTAAGAAGAGCTTTCAATGTACATAATTTTATTTTTCATCTGTAGGCCTACTTGTCCATTATAATCGAAACGATAAAAGCTCTTTGAATTCATTGTGTTGATTTACGTTTTTTTTTGGATTCTTTTCAACTTTTTGTATGTTCATCCTATTTAACAATCTTCTTTTTTCCTTCTTGAGCGTGTTTTTTACGCACTCTCTTTTATCCTTCTTGAGCGTGTTTTCTACGCACTCTCATAATTCTTTACACTTCTTAAAATCTTTGCTTTATCTTTATCATCAGTAATGCCTGGTTGTGCTACTTTCAGGTTTCAAAAAGGTCTTTCGATTGATAAATAATTAGGAAAATCAAGTGTATCACTCTTAATCTTACTTTTCACGCATATGCTTTGAAATAGGAACGTTGATGCGTGGTTTTTTTATCTTCACTTACTAAAATTTTAGTGTAAAGTCTTCTGCTTTTACGTTTTAAGCTTGGTTTATATCCCAATAGAATCAAACTTTAATTTAGACATTCATAATTATTACCCATTATAGCGCCGTAGAAAACAAGTTGAGATGAATCCCAGGCAGATTTCACATAAAAAATAAACAAAAAAAAAATTAACTTCCCAAGTTAAAACAAAGATAAAGAGTAAAAGGTAAAGAAAGTTGCCTGTTATTTGTTTGGCTATCGCGACCCTAAAACTGGAACGCAGTTGTTACGGCTAGCTTTAAGTCGAAACTCAACTGAGAGTAAAAAAAAAAAGATCAAAGTCATCCTGAACTTGTAGAATGATCAATCTACCGCAAAGAATGGTTTGCTGAGCGCGCATATCTTGGCCAAAATATTATTATAGTGCTTGAAATAGAAAGTAGCCCTAGTGAGGACCTTTCAATTACCTCCCTTAACGTCTACGACGGCATCGCAACACGGTAGATATGGCGTAACTGGAAGTCGCTACAGAAAAATACAATGTAAGTTTTCTTTTGACCACTCGCTGTAACTGGACTAAATAGAAACTTTCCTTTCGTAGTCGAAGGAAAGTTTTTGAGCTGAATAGAACGTTCATAACTGTAAAATATATGGGAATCTATTTTGAAGAAGTCCCAAAACTCACATATCAGTGACCTAAAATGTCTTACTGCTTCCGACAACATCTACATGTACTTTAGGCGTACTTCACTCCTTTGTGTATTCTTTAGGGGCCGGCCTGTTTACATCTCTGGAGAGCAGTTTTATCTTTAGCTGAAAAAAACATCACATCGATTTTAAAGAGAAATTTGGCCGAAAATAAAACAGAAAAAAACAGTATAAAAAGGTATTCGTTTTGATTCATCATATTCTCACCAACAGTCGAAGAAGCGAGTTGTGGTTTGAATTGATTTTATTCAACACAAGCGCTGATACTCGATCTAAACAAAGTAAGTTTGCTGGTTTTTTTTTCTTTTCACATCTATCACAAATCTTCCCGGCACAAACCAAGTGCAGTATCTGCAGTGTAAACCATATGAGAGACACTGCATTTTTTTTCCACGCAAAAATTTGCAAATCAATTTTTTTTTAACCTGTGTATTTCTGACAGCCTCAAATAACTGGATGTCGTAAATGCTGGAAAACAATGTAATCTGACATTTGTGTCTATTCTTTAGTTCTTGGATATAAAAACTATGCCGATCAAGTCTTCTTAGATACATGTGGTATTTTCAGATAATTTGATCTTATCAAACTCAAAACTGCGAAAACCTACTTGCTTGTTATGTTTGAAAAATGACAAAAAGATAAGAGGAATAACTGTAAACCTAAGAATTAATATTGAAAATATCAAAACAAGATCTGAAAAAAATGAAGAAATACTTTTTGTGATTTTGTCTCTTCCTTCCGTTTTGCTATCAAATAAAAATTCAACATAGAAACCTTCGATCGTCTTGGAAACTTCTCATGGAGTGTTGAGAAATGTCAATTTCAGAGAAACATCCAAATATGTTCTATTATTTCTCCAACATCAAAAATTTGCACAGCGGTCAAAACTTTTACACTCTCATTTAAGCTTCATAAGAATAGTTCTAGGTTAGCATAAAAACATATTTATTCTTTATGTGTCCAAATTATTTACTCTATCAATAGAAGCGTTAGACAGTTTTTTTCTCTGCACAAGCTATGTTAGGGCCTACATATAGAGTTGTATTGTCGGTACCGTATTCCACACGTCACGTACGGACATTGTGGTTATGTGAACACAAAGGAACGAAGATGGATTTCTCTACTTAGACATCAAAAGGTAAGATGCTGCGTTTAAAGCCATTGAAAAAAGCCTTTAACATAGTGACAAAAATAATTTTTTGTTTGCACAAATAAATAGTATTGTGTCAATTTAGTCCATGCACTCCCACATCCCTACCCCTAACCACTTTCTTTTTGTACAACCCACAACCGGAAAAACCTACTTTCTGTGCAGGGGAAAAGTGTTGAAATGAATAAGTACATGTATGTATAAAATCTTCTCTGCGCTTTTATAAACATTTGCAAATTTTCATACTGATTTCATTTTTGTCCTTTTTAAACCCTCTCTCCTCTCCCTTTTCATCCCAAACCCTTTTTCCACATACATATCCGAACCAGCCATGTCTGTAACAGTTCGAACCACAAATTGTCGTCTGCTGCCTATGTTAGGGGCGGTAACTCTCCTCGTCCTGTTGGCTTGCCAAGTATCTGTGGCGCAGGAAGACGATACTTCTACCGACGCTACTACAACCACAACAGAGACTAACGGCATCAGCAACAACAAGCGATATGGTCGCGGGAACATAATCATCGGAGGCGCCTTCGGCTTGAACGACAGGGAGAAGAGGCGGGCGGGCAGGTGGGATAGGCTATAACTACAATAATATTAGACTATAATCAAGGCTTGAAAACATATCAAAGGCAAGTGTTTTTCTTTTTCACTGAAAACGTAGTTCAAACCACTGCTAATTTTATAACTCAAATCTTTCAATAATTGAGGATGGACATATGGTCAACTACAGAACACCAACAGGAAACCTACTGGACATGTGACTCAATGGTAAAGTGGAACATAGCTTGGTCTTTCAGGCCAATAGAATGGAGTTCAAACCAATTTTACGCATTCTCTTGGCCGACGCAGATACTTTACATGGTTACTTTGAAAGGCAGTAAAAGATCGACAGTCAGTTGGTTTAACAAGCACTCAAGTTTAGAAACTCTTATTCATTGCTTAGGAAATATTACTTGTGTACATAGTTATGGACAGTTTCTACAAAACATATTAGCACTTTCTGGATACAGCAGGCTCGATGTTTAAAAAAAAAAGTACTGCACACTGGTTTGTTAACATATTCAGCCAAGAGGAAACGCTTTTTGTGCAAAAGAAACCATTGCATCTGAAAGTATTGCTTTTTTAGCAATTTTTTTTTTACAAGAAACCTAATATTTTTTTTTCTCTACAGTTTTAAATATCATAAACCTTTAATGCTAAATAATGTCATACAGCACACTGGTATTTCGTTTTTTTCCTTAAATATTCTTTTCTGTTCTTTCCTTTCTCTATTACTCATTTTTAAAAATTTTTCTATACTCTTATAAATCTATATCTTCAGATTACACCCCCCCCCTCTTCATATTTTCCAAACCTCGAATCCTTCTATTTTCCCTCTAATCTGCCTCCTGCTTTTCCTTCTCCTATCTCATTTTCACTCTTTCCTTTAATTTACCCCTCTCTTCCCCTTTGTCCGTTGCAGGTGACTGTTTTGCTGTCGAAAAAATTTAAGCAAACACCAGTCTAATCTCTTTTACCTTTTTTCTCTCTCCATCCTCTTTCGCTCCTAAACCTTTTCTTCCTGCTCAACGTTTTCCAGACGTCGTGGCGGCGCCGAGACCTTCTCCATTTCGAAATACATCTCTGAGGCGTCCGGCAAGCGACGCAAGAACAGACGGCGAGGGGGTAAGAATGATGCGAATCTGGACACAGACTCGGACACCAACACTGCCGAACTGACCAACAATATCGATAGGCTGGCTGAGCTCAACCAGGCCATGGCGGACAGGGCGGCAGAGCAGGAGCAGCAGCGCCGAGAGAGGTGACTGTCTTGTTGGTGTTTGTGGTTCTCGTTCTTGGTCATGGCTCGTTGGTGTCGGTGGTGGTGGTTCTTGTCTTGCTTGTTTTTTGTTTGTGGTGGTTGTTCTTGTTCTTGCTTGTTGGTTCTTGTGGTGGTTGTTCTTATAATAATTATTGCTTGTTGGTGTTTGTGGTGGTTGTTCTTGTGATTGCTTGTTGTTGTTTCTGGCTGTTGTTCTTGTTTTTGATTGTTGTCGTTTGTGGCTGTCATTTTTTGTTTTTGCTTGTTGGTGTTTGTGGTTGTTCTTGTTTTTGATTGTTGGTTTTTGTGGTTGTCATTAGTGCTTTTGCTTGTTGGTGTTTTTAGTGACTGTTCTTGTAACTACTTGTGGTGATTGCTCTTATAATTCCTTCTCAAGTCCATGATGTTTGTTCTTTTTCTTGATCGTTGGTGTTGTGGTTGTCGTTCTTCTTCCTGTTTATTTGTGTTTGTGGTTGTCGTTCTTGTCCTTCCTTATTGGTGTTTGTGGTGATTGTTTTTGTAATTTCTTGTTAAGTCCGCGAAGGTTTTTCTTGTTCTTGCTGGTTGCTGTTTGTGGTGGTTGTTCTTATAATTTCTTGTTGGTCTTTGTGGTTGTCGTTCTTTTTCTTGCCTGGTGTTCTTTGTGGTAATATTGTTTGTGGAACTATTGTTGCAGTTTGCGGTAGTTATTCTTGTTCAAGCTTGTTGGTGCTTATGGTGATTGTTGTGTTTCTTGCTTGTCAGTTTTTTTGGTGGTTGTTTTTGTTCTTACTATTGGTGTTTGTGGTGGTTGTTTTT
>BMAT01007340.1:409729-426319 GCA_019649035.1 Elysia marginata
AACCTGAGTATAAAACTGACTGAGAGGCCGAGTAACCTTAGTATAAAACTGACTGAGAAGCTTAGTAACCTGAGTATAAAACTGACTGAGAAGCTGAGTAACCTGAGTATAAAACTGCCTGAGTAGTATGAAAATGTACATCTAGATCTGAACAATCTTACTGTGTTCTTGATAATTGTATATACATCAACTAGGCTCCTTATAGTGATAGAAAGACATAGAGATACTAAAGTAGAGCCCTATACAAATTCCGTTCCTTTACCTTAAATCCTGTACAGATATATAGATAGATAGATAGACAGACAGATAGATTGATAGATAGATAGATAGATAGACAGACAGACATATAGATAGATAGATAGATAAATACATAGATGAATAAACAGATAGGTAGATAGATGTAAATACCTAAAGAAGAAGTCGAAACAACGATTTCATAGTAAGTAGGCTTTAGATTTTTATACACGTAACTGTAGGCCTATTGGATATTATCTTTTGATACATTTTACCGCACTTTTTGTGATGTGTAAAACCTATATATATAAAACTTAACCAAGTGATAACCCGTAATAATCATATAGATATATAAAAAGAGAGATATGCCGGTATGTAGGTAGTTTGACAGATAGATATTATACTAGAAATGGACCAAAGGCAGATCGGTAAATATGTTGATAGACCAGTAGATGGGTATGTAAGTACAAAATTATATAAGATAAAATATGCATACATAATTAATTAGACTAAAATATAAAAATAACTCGTTAGATCGACAAAAAGAGAAGCAGGTTGCGACGATACCACTGCCTTTTTGGTAAAGCAATGATAGCAATCAATGTACTAATAATAATAATAATGAAGTTATTTTCTAGCGCCTCTTCCTACATGTAGGCTCGAAGCTCTTTACAACAGTATATCTACCCAAACAAACAATGCTGACATGATGACAATTTTGTACAAAACATAATCCATTTACAATTTAAAACAAACAGAAGAAAAACAAAAGGTGCATGTAAAAAATTAAAGAAAAAAAAGGATATACATTGACCATCGGTAGTCAGATACATTTCTTTACTACAAGTACATCTTACATTAAAATCTTAACTTAATTAGGTAAGCGTATTCGGCCTTGAGTTATGACTGAGTGATTAGAGACCTTTAGCACACGCACCGTGTCTCACTACGCGTACGTGAAAATCGGGAAAGCCGATTGAGTTACTATAAAAATAATGAAACCAGTTTCTAAAAATAGAACGTCTGTGGGTCTATTTTTAGAAACTGGTTTCATTATTTTTATAGTGAATCAATCTGCTTTCCCGATTTTCACGTACGCGTAGTGAGACACGGTGCGTGTGCTAAAGGTCTGTACTGTTAGTCACTTTACTCGTGTGAATACACCAGATGGAAGTTTATCTGAGGCCAAAACCAACTGAGGCTGGAATCAATTCGGGCTTCGGGGCTGACATATAGCGGACATTACCAAGCGATGAATGAAGGACATCTGAAACATTGCCGATAGATTGACAGATAGATAAAAACAGATAAATAAATAAAAAGAAAGAAAGAGAGAGAGAGAGAGAGAGAGAGAGAGAGAGAGAGACGTATACATCGATAGATAATAGATTTACAATAATGGAGCGAGAGATAAAAAAGAGTTTGGTTGTAAATATATGATCATAGAAAATAGGCATATACATTGTTGGTGCTGCAGTATCTAGATTGAGAAGAAACAGAGATTCAAGAGGAAAAAGAAAGAGAGATAGAAGGACAGGATAATTGAGTTTAAAAATAAGTTAGTTAGTCTATGTTTTATAATTTTGCTTTTTGAAAAAGATTTATACCACTATTGGCTGAATTTCTGAGTTAGATCTCGTCTTATATAAAAAAAATTGCCTCGATCCGATACCTTAATAAACTGTGGTAATTTTAATATAACTTAGTGCCGACCAATATTTTAAGGTTTTAATTGGGGATGATTAGACCTGGTTAAGTAATGGAGCAAACTTTAGTGCTCCCTGTAGACTTACCTGTGTTGAAGTCATTAGAGGGTCTGCTGTAGTCGTTACTCACACTGTCCCAGCTTAATGCGTGTGTGTTTATGAGAGAGAGAAGAGAGAGATAGAAGAGAGAGATAGAAGAGAGAGAGTGAGAGAGAGAGAGAGAGAGAGAGAGAGAGAGAGAGAGAGTTGGATGGTGAGCGGTGAATCGCCCTAAGTGCATCTGTCAATAACTTAATTTTTGTGTCAAAAAGAGGAACAAAAGGAGAAAAGCACAAGAGAAAATGAGAGAGGGATTTATATATAGATAAACAGGTTGATAGAAAGATAGATAAACAGATAGATGGGTGGATATATAGATGGATAGATAGATAGAGAGATACAGAGAGAGAGAGAGAGAGAGAGAGAGTTAGAGATAGAAAAGCAGGGATGGAGATAGTGAGCATTAGTGAAGAGAATTTTTGGTTGAGGGACAAAGATGGTTGCAAGAAAAAAAAAACAAACAGAGAAACAGATGGTTTGGGGAGGAGATGTGAAGAAAAGGAAAAAGACAATATATATAATAGTTAGATTGAGAGTCTAGAAATATGGAGAGACAGAAGCTAAGAGACAGGGAAGGAGAGAGGAACACAAAAAAGAGACGAAACTGGTGCAAACCAGAAAAAGAGAATAACATTTGTGAGAGATTAAAGATGGAAAATGAGAGGATGAGGTATAATATGAAACGGGTGGGTGAAAACTGAGAGATAGACAGGAAGAGATAGATAGATAGATAGATAGAGAGAGAGAGAGAGAAAGAGAGAGATTGAGAGAAAGAGAGAGGGAGAGAGAAAGACAGGGAGAGAGAGAGGGAGAGAAAGAGAGAGAGGGAGAGAGATAGAGAAAGAGAAATAGAGAGAGAGAGGGGAGAAGAATGAGGGAGGAGATATTCGGTTTAAGGATGAAATTGTTGATTTACAATAGTGGTTCTAGCATTCTGTAAGGAGCTCCACCCTGAGCCTGGTTTCAGCGTGTGAGACATCAGTCACCTGACACACAATAATTAATAATTATGTAAACAAATGCATCTCTCTCACACAAGCCAGCGCTGCCGGAAGACGCAGATTTTTTTGCTTTACAGTGAATCACCTGGAGTTACCCAGGATGTTGGTTTGTCCAGGTTTAGCTGTTTGGCAGTTACAACGTGTGCATTATATTTATATCTTCTTAAGCCTTTTTAATTCAGTTTTAGGAATTCCTTTTAAATCGCATTTTGTTTTTTTATTTCCCGTAGGTCTGAATCTGAGCTCGTACTAAAACTTCGCTACAAGTGAAAGTTCGCAACATATTCCAATTTTAGCAAGTATCTGTGCGCCATGACTTTTACGTTAATTGTGTCACTTTTTCTATAAAAAAAATGCAAGATAAGAGTAGGTCGGAAGTTACAACACAGTTCATAATACCGGTATTGATTTTAATTGGAGAAGAATAGATTATCTCAAGCCTAAATTGTTAATCTCAGGATCTTTACGCATGCATACAGCAAGTAAGAATGGTTCGAGGGTGAAAAAAATGTGGTTAAAGATCGTTGTAAAGCATATTAAAACCTTAAGAGTATCGGCTGGCTGTTCTGGTGATGTAGTTTTTCCCTATCATGTGTTGCTGATAGAGTCATTTTTCTACTGAGCTCGCATGCAGAAAACACGTTATAATGCAGATGAAGCTAACAGATAGTTTAGCGTGTGTTAGGATTGAGTTCAAACAAGCTTGAGTCTAGATCTAGTAGAAATAATGTAGCATCGTGATGTTATTAGTTGTGGTTCTGTATTCACATAGGTTAGCGTGGACTGAGGTAATTATAAATTACTTGACCATTCTGATCCCTTCTTGTTAGTTTTGTTATCTGGTTCAGTTTTCTCCCCTTATATAACCTGATTATTTTGTAGCAGTAGAAAATGCTCCATAAATCGCATTACTGTTTGTCATTTAATCATTAAAAGTAACGCAAAGTTAGTAATTGATAGAGGCATTAAGTTTTACCATAGCTCTGTGGCTGTGATTAGCTTACACAAATAGTTTCGGAATTTTTATGTCTGCTATTTTAAAAGCTAGCTTAGATTAGGAAAACTTACTCACCGTTATCAATACAAGGAACTGTGAGGGGTGGATTGAAAGTTTTGTGTTTTTAATTTTCTAAATTTAGATACTAAAATATCTTTTAAAGCTATCTACTTCTGCGGTAGCTATGCCTTATTGTTTACTAGTACCAAGAAAAACGCTCACCTCAAATTTACATCACTTCCGCCAATATGAGCATAATCTTTATGTCTTCAAATTTCTAAACTTTTTCGAGAGCGCGGGCTAGAACTAAATCAAGTATAAAAGAAAATTGGAACGTTATTATACCGAGTATGCTTGTAATCTTGGTGGTTGTGTTTAGCTATGGTCTCGCATTATATTTTTTGGTAATTAATGAAAATATTATTGAGTTAGGGTCTACCCATGAAGTTTTGATTTGAAACAAAGCATTGGTAATTTTTTCCCCTCAAACAATCAGGTTTGTAACTGTATACAGAATGTGGCTTTTAAAAATAGAAATTCATGCTTTACATTTTTAGAAGAAATTACGAAACGCATACTTGCAAAAAAAAAACTCAAATACCTTGTGTAGATCGTTAGTTGCAGAGATAAGAGAGACGGTGGAAAATAACAACAAAATTATCTTTTTTTTTTTTGCTATTTCTATCTTTTTAGAGAAGAAAGTTCTAAAATTTTTTTTTCTAAAATGTAAACTATGGAGTTGGCATCCGAAAAAAAAAAGAAAGGTAATAACAAACTGTCATAACTTAAATTTTTTTTTATCATCAACCAAAATTTTGTTCACAACAAACACAAGACATAAACTGCTCGAGGCTAGATGGAGCGTTCAGATTTGTAGATTTGAAGTAGACAGTCATAACAGTAACTTCAAGACAGACCGAAACTAATACGGAAAAATCACAACATCATAAAGACGTAACTGGTGTTTGACGTCATTAACTTCTTGTGGAAACAATCAGCTACTATACAACAGACAAGATGGATATACAACAGACAAGATGGTATGTATCTGCGCGTGCGAAAAGCTGACTGTAAGCGCAGCGAGACTTTAGAGGTCTTCATTGAAGAAGAGTTCCAGCTCTTCAAAGAAACATTTTAAGAGTGCCATAACAAGAAATTGGATATTTATATCACAGCAGTATACAGAAGTCAAGATGGTGCTACTAACTTTATCTAAATTTGCTTGGTCGCCTGGAGTCTGTTAGACCAAAGCGTGCAGTAGGCTAGAAACAAAGGTAAGTTGAGTTTGCCATTTTTTCTCTTTCTTGACTTGTTCTCTCTGTCTTTCTCAATCAACACTCCATCATTCTATCTCTCTCTTGTTACTCAGTTATTTGCATTATATCTCCGTCTTTGTCCCCCTAATTAAGTGTTATGATTCAATCTGTGGTCTTGATCCTTCTAAGCGTTAATTGCATGATGCTGCTGCTGCTGATGATGATGATAATGGTGATGATGACGAAATGTCTTCTACGTCTCTTTAAAATCCATGAGATTTATAAAGCGACCTGAGAGGAACATGTCAAACCAACGATTGATTGATTGAAGGGTATTTTTACAAGCCCAATTCCACTTCAAAGGTGCTCTCAGGGCTTGGGTCCCAATGACAATTTACGGGCTGCCACCCAGAGACCAGCGGGGATACCATGACTTAGCCTCAGCCAGCCACCCCCCCCTACTTGTAGGTTAAGCATAGGGCTAACTACCCCATCTTGTAAAAAAAATTTGTTACAGAAACAGCAACAAATAAAACAGAAATCGTCTCTATGATCAAGTGCTTCTATAATAATTTCAGTTGCAAAGTTGGAAATAGCCAAAACAGCTTCCCTGTACTGTCAGGTGTACGACAAGCGTGTGTTATGTCAGCTCTCCTTTTCAGCATAGCTATCGACTGGGTCATGAGACAAACAACCGAAGACCAGAACCGAGGGATAAGGTGGAATCTCTTCACTAACTTAGAGGACCTGGATTTTGCCGATGATCTGGCCCTCCTGTCCCATACTCACCATCACATACAAGAAAAAACTGGTAGATTGAATACGTATGCAAAGCAAATAGGTCTAAAAATAAGTAAGAAGAAAACAGAGGTAATGACTCTTAATGTCCTTAACCCCCAACCAGTTCAAATAGACGAGACCATACTGCCGTTTACAGAGAAATTCACATATTTAGGGAGCTGTGTTACACCTGACGGAGGAGCTAAAGATGACATTATAAATAGATTAGGTAAAGCCAGAACTGCCTTCAGGATGCTTAACCCTGTATGGAAGTCCCAACAGTACAAACTCAGCACAAAGATAAGACTATATAGAAGTTGTGTTCTCTCTACCTTGCTGTATGGTTCTGAATGTTGGCGTATGACTGATCAGGATCTATCAAAATTATCATCATTCCACACCAAGAACCTTAGAAAAATTGCTAGGATCTTCTGGCCCCAAAGAATATCCAATGAAGAACTGCTTGAACACTGTCAACAAGAAAGTATTGAGAAGATTTTAGTCGAGAGAAGATGGAAGTGGATAGGGCATGTACTACGCAAGTCCCAGAATGCTATCACCAGAGTAGCCGTTCAATGGAAGCCAGAGGGACGCAGGAAACGAGGACGCCCAAAGACTACCTGGAGGAGGACAGCAGAGGCAGAGGCAGCAACCATGGGACAGTCATGGGGCACCTTGAGGACTCTGGCTCAGGACCGAGAGAAATGGAGGGACTTTGTTGCTGCCCTAGTTGCCCATGGCAAGAAGGGTAGTGAGTGAGTGAGTGAGTCACATTATACTGACACCGACCCAACCAGTAGGGGCCCGGACTGTGCTCGGCTGTGTTTCGAACACGCGACCTCTTGGCCACGGAGCGAAGCCACTACCAACTGAGCTATCTAGGCCCCTCAAACCAACGAAAACATAAAGAAAACATATTGCAGTAAAGTACAATAATTGTACTTAATTATTAAGTCATTTGACATATCTTAATGAGTCGAGTATGCCGTTATGCCGAATTATTATTACGATTATTAATATTATTAATATTATTTTTATTATTGTTTTTATCATTATTATTGTTATTATTGCTTCTATTACTATTATTATTATTATTATTATCATTATTATTATTATTATTATTATTATTATTATTATTATTATTATTATTATAATTATTATTATTATTATTATTATAGTTGTTGTTGTTATTGCTATTATTATCAACATTACTATTATAACATGCGTTATTATCGTTTTTATTTTTATCATTATTATTATCACCATTCGTTATTATTATTATTATTATTATTATTATTATTGTTATTATTATTATTATTATTATTATTATTATTAATACTACTGTATTCTTAACATTATTTTATCATAACTGTTATTATTGTTATTATTATACCTATTTTTATTCTTGTACTTTTATTGCTAGTATTTTAATTGTTAATTTAATTATCACCACCCTCATTGTTTTTAATTCTTGCGTGATTACATTTTAACAACTTTCTGAATATAGAAGACTACTGGCTCCCGCTACCATAGTTTGTGCCGCTCTTTTTATCGTGCTTATTTTGTCTTTATTTCCTCTGCGTTTCGGCGCCACGTTTCTTCATCATTCCAACCTGCACTGCCGTCATGAATTGAAAAATCCGGTTGAAAGACGCAGTTTTTTACGTAGCCGTGTTTACCTTTTAACAGTTTATTGCGTTTTGGCACTTCCGGTCCATCTATCAAAATGTTGACCGTAGCCACTTATTTCGAAAACCTTGTCTTTCACATAAAACTAATTTAAATTTGCTTTGATGATAATTGTGTCTGTTTCCCACACAATGAGAACTTGCGCAGTGTATGGCGAAAAGATATGGAATAAAATTAGTGATTGGTTGTGTGTTGGCGCAGAAAAAACCAGGCTGAAGTCGCCAGGGACACATCACAGATGTAGGCTTTTAAAAGGCAGTGTGGGCGTCGTCTCTCAGTTTCTTTAAGTATTTAGTTCCCATTAAACTTCAGTCATTTGTGTACAATTTAAATTTATGTTTGATAAAACAAATACTACCATGACACGATTTTAAATTGCATATATATAAAAATACTATTTATTCATCACAGGTGTATAAACTTAACATGCATTTTTTTCGTTTCGTGCTTTTCTACTTCTCAACCAATAAGATGTCGTATCTTCGGTTTGAGTTGAAAAATATTGACAAAGTAAACAGCATAACGCTCAGCAAAGAGTGACAACTTGAGAAATACCAAGGCCTAAAAATGTTTGATAGAGCCTGGGCCACACAAATATCTGTAATATTCAAGCAAGTAGAGTTGTGTGCACATTTACAAGTAGTGGCACTGCAGTGTTAACAATTATTATTATGCTAGTGATAAACATTTTAAGGAGCGTAGTGGCGACATGGTATAAGCTATGTTTCTCTAAGTGGCAAGGCGTTGGTTGCCGAAGCAGCTATAAGTCGAGGGTTTGAATCATACTAAGGGCAGACATTTCGAGAATTTCCACTGAAAGGCTACTTCTCTCTACTGATAATTTCATACCATTATAATAATTCAATCATTTGATAAACATGTCTGTAAAGCAGAGACTTTTAATGTATACGGATAATAGATGTGCATTCAAACGTTATGCATTTACTGTGGGTGTTGTGAGTTATACAATTGTGCTTTCGCGTTGGATGATAGTCTTGCCTTCGAGAATAACATTCCATCGCAGGTCTAAGTTTGGTGAATTTGTTTGACTTTTTTTATATTTTAATCAATACATGTTTTTTTTAACTGCAGTGCATAATAGTGCTCCGCATTTTACTGCGGTTTTTACTGAAATATATATGAGCTTATGTAGAGGAACTGAACAGATTTCGAACTGCATCCTGTTTCTTATCACAGGCTAATTATTAGGCAGTTCGAGCATCTGAATGAAAATGTACGTAATTGATCGTCTGTTATAATGACCAATCACCTATAGCTTTATAGTGACATTTTTTCAGCATAAAAAAGACACGTTAAAGTTTTTAAAAAGTGGTGTTACACAAAAATTCATCGATTTTAATGAATCTCCTTTCTGGAAAGATAACAAAAAAATCATTGTTTTCTACATCTCAGAGTATGATCTTTGCCTGATGGCTAAATAATTTTTTTTTATTTTCCAAGGCTTAATTATCTTGTGCAGGATTCTATTGCGAGTAAGAAATCGTGTATAATAAGTTTATGCAGGAATACTTCGGTTTTTTCCTGTTTTATTCAGTTTTCAATGCCTGCGAAATTGATGTTGAAACTTACTTCCTATCTCACTTAAAGTTCAGCAACCNNNAATCGGAAAATCCTCTAAATTATTCTAGAGTGTGAACCGAAAACGGAAACTGTATGCGTGTTTGTGTGCTGTATGACATTTAAGAAGGTTTTTAAGCTTCTACGACCTGTATTAGGTAGATAGAGAAAAAGTTAGATAGAAAAAAAGAAAGAAATATAGACGGATAGATAGACTTATAGATAGATAAATAGATAGATAGATAGATAGATAGATAGATAGATAGATATGAAATTACCTGTTAGAAGTAGTCCCTTCTAATCAGTTTCTTGCTTGCTAAAAATCTCAGTGGACTGGGATTATATTAGATATTAAAAGATAGATAGATAAACAAATAAATAGATAGATATGTAGATAGATAGTTAAATAGATAGATAGATAGTTAGTTAGATAGATAGATAGATTCCTTTTTAGTCTAGGTAGAAAGATAGACTTATAGATAGATAAATAGATAGATAGAGAGAGAGATAGATAGACAGATAGATAGATAGATAGAAAGATAGATAGATATATAGATAAATAGATAAATAGATATGATTTAGCCTTTTAAAAATGACCCATGCTACTCAATTCCTTCTTGTTGCACTCGTTAGTGGACTTGCATTGAATTAAATAGATAAATAAATAAATATAACTATAAGGGATCACCTTGCTTCCTGATCTTGTTGTTAACACACTTGTGTTTCATGCTCAGCTGCACTCTTCTGTAAACATTTCGATGTGTTGAATGGAAAAACTACCGATATAAATAAAAATATAGTAGGATAAATAGATATATACCATACATAGGTAGATAAATAGATAGATAAGTAGAATGAAAGATAGACAAATAGATAGATAAAAAGATAAGTATAATGAGAGTGAGGCTAGGACAAAAAACAGGGGAAAAAAGGAGAACTTGAGACGTAAGCAATGAGAAAGAAAAAGAAGAAATGAGGTATAGAGCGAGAGGCAGAGTGAGAGAGAGAGAGAAAGAGAGAGAGAGAGAGAGAGAGGGAGAGAGAAAGAGAGAGAGAGAGAGAGAAAGAGAGAGAGAGACAGACAGACAGGCCGAGACAGAGAGAGACAGAGCGAGATAGAGGTAGAGAGACAGAGACAGAGAGCGAAAGAGGAGAAATAAAAAAGAAAAAGAGGGGTATGGAAAATCGTAAAACTTAAAACGCATTTCTTAAAACATTTTAAAGGTGTTTATAATGAGACTGGAGTGTTGCGCCCAACATGCCGTATATTTTATTGCAAGCTATGATCGTGAACACTGTCTCTCCAGGGGTGAAAGAAGGCAGGAGTGGTAGGCGTGAGGGAGGGGGGCGGGTTGATGGTGGAACATCTTCCAGGCTTATGAGCTGACCTGTCAAATCGCCATCAAACGATCATTTTCTCGACCAGGTGCGGCCTAAACAAGAATCTGCAGACGATAAACAGACGCCCTGGCCCGGACAATAAACTCAAGACTTCATCAGGACGTTATAAACGTAAAATACGATTCATACAACTTTTATGCGATAGAGACTAACCAATGTACTAAAGGTCTTTGTGTTCTATTCTGTGAAATGTTTTTTTCTTGTTATTTTTTTGTATCTCAAGTCCTTGTTTTTTAACGCAGTTGCTAACTTTGTCTACTCTGCTTTTAAATCCGTGTCCTTGGAAATGACGTCAAGAGAAGCCATATCTAAAAATATTCATGATGGCATTGGCTGCAAACCTTAATGTTTGTAAAAATGTTTATCAGGTCGTAAAAAAGGATTGGGTCGATCATTGAAACGACTTGAAAAGTCCATCTTTAGCTTGTTAATATCCTCCGCATCTCTGCATGTTCGAACGGGCGTACAACCAGTTGACACCTTTATGTGCAGCGGTTTTGACTAGATCTAGATCTAGCCAGTATTTTAGCACCACACTGTAAGCAGAATTAGATCTCCATTAACATTTGATTTCTATACCCTGTCAATTAAATTTTGATACCAAGCCTTCAAACTCAGTTTTTTTAAAGAAAGCTACAGTGACAATAATGCCAGCTAAAAGTATTTAAAATGAGGGTGGTTGGAGTTACATGCTAATGTCTCGAAAAGCCTTAGTTCCTCATAAACTGTTATTATGTGAAGCTTGTTTGAGCGTCTAATGGCTTGTCCATCAAATCTTGATCCATTGGGTTTTTAATGAGATATAGTAGTGTATTCAGCCACAGAAATATCCACTAAGTATGCCAGTAGCGGCTTTAGTTTGGTATCATACTTCCTGATTTCTTTTTTCTTTCTTTCTCTTATATCTCTTTTAATTTTTTTCTGTCTATTCTTGTTATCTCCAGTACCGCGTCCGCTATCTTTACTTTCTATACTGTAGCTTTACAAGAAAAAAATTAGCATACAAGAAAAAAGTAATGAATAACAAGTTGTTACTTACTACCGTACAAGACAGCTTAAATGTTTACAAATACTTAAACTGTTTATTCCACCCCCGCCTCGTTCTAAAACATAAAACCAATCCTTTCTTGAAAATCTATAATGTAAACTTAAAATAGCGGAGTCTTTTTAGAGTTAGAAAGATCGTTTGTCTTGTTAGGAGCGCCTGGGTTTTAGGGCACTCTCTCTAAATGAACGATTTTTACTGCCACCACTCTACGACCAGTACCACCACCACCACCACCACCACCACCACCACCACCACTACTACTACTACTACTACTACTACTACTACTACTACTACTACTACTACTACTACTGGAACTACTACTACTACTATAGCTACTACAACTACTACTAATATTACATTACCACATCTACCACAATAGCAGTTACTACTAGTACAATCACCACCTCCACCACTACAACCACAACTACTACTACTGCTACTACTATAGTTACTACAACTACTACTCGACTACTACTTATTACTTCTACTACTACTGCTACTCTACTACTACTTATTACTACTACTACTAGTACTACTACTATTACTACTACCTCAACTACTACTACTACTACTATAAACTAATACTAGTACTACTACTACTACTACTACTACTATAAACTAATACTAGTACTACTACTACTTGTACTACTACTATTACCACCAACACTACTACTACTACTACTACTATTACTACTACTACTACTATTACTACTACTACTACTACTACTACTACTACTACTACTACTACTACTACTACTACTACTACTACTACTATCACTATTTAGCACTGCGCAAATGGAGTCATGTTTCCATATCAGTAGAGCTTGAGTTGCGTCGTAGAAATGAAAAAAAAAATTAACGAGGCCACACCTTATCTAAACCTAGGCTTCTTCTCGAATGTTGCACGTGCCTTAGTAACATTTATCCACTAACTGTGATAAGCTGATCTTGTATTTTTTGCTTGATATGTTGTTGGGTTCCACATATAAAGGAGGACCTTTGCAAATTTCAAGGCGGACGCACTTTCTGGATGACCACATCCACTAAAAAGTATACACATATTTATACAAAAACTACATTTGTAAAGAGTATAGTAACAGTTAATAGAATATTGTATTAGTTGCAGTTAAGCAAAACCCGCAGTCTTTTTCTCTATAAAAGAGTTTTCGATCTTTTTTCATTTCTAATCTTATCTATTGTCTAGATCGTAACAAACATACATAACTATGTCATTATGAGATAGACTGTCTCAATATAAGACTCCTAATTTGTAAACTTTTGAATGCTCTTAACATGAAAGTGTTAAGTTTAAAGTTTAATATTAAGTCAAAATATTCGAAGCGACGTAATAAACATGATGATTGTGTTTCTTTTCTAAGCATCAGTCGATGTCTATCAATTAAGGGCTTGAGATAGATTTAACATGGTTGTAATATTCTATTAAAAGTCAATTACTTTAAGCCTTATATATTACTAAAATTTCCTAATTCTTAGAAAGGAATTGGTTCATGGTTGGACAACGTAAAAATTCAAACAATCGAAAATATTGCACAATTTTAAACAATTTTTGCATCTAATGATACAGAGAAAGGTAATGTTATTATTTCTATATGTAATTTAAGTAATTTAGTTTGTAATAAAAATGCGAACAAAATTAATGGTTTGTCACGTCTTTCATGTTAACTGTCGCCTGATCAGTTTCGTTAATGTATTGGAAACAAATTATAGAAAGAAAGCTACTTAAGGAAAAAAAACCCACTAAAAACAAAACCGTCTTAAACTCTAACTTTTTGGTCAGTTTCATGAAATTGCATTATTTGTCAAGTTTACTAGAATCGAATGTTTTCCTAAGTTTTTCTGAGCATCGGTTAATATGTGACCTTTCCGTTACAAAATAATGTTGGTGTTCAGGTTGATCACTTTCGTTTAAGGATAGGCTTCAAACCTGGATGGAATCTTTCTAAAGACAGTCTGTGTGCGCTGCGTACTACCAAAGAGAATTGAACAGCGAGCAACACACCGAGCCTTAGATTTGTCTCATAACATAGACATTGAACAACTCCTGGTTTCTTTATAACCTTCCATCCTTTTTTCAATATCTGTCACTCTCCAAAATAAAGTGCGCCTTCACTTTGTATAATTTTTCCAAAAATTCTCATATATGTACAGTCGAAAGATAAATTCTGAAAGGTCTCTGTCAGTGTCTGAGTTATTATGTGAGTGCACGTTTGCCGTGCAAGATACTGGATGTCAGTCGGTGCGGGTTTGAGCCCTACTGTCTTCATATTAAGTGTTATGTCTTACGCCTCGCCTACAAGATATTTAGCTATTTTATTATTTTTGGCTTCCTCTTTCTTTAACTGTTCTCCACTTCCCTTTCTCTGCATGCCAGCCTTGTCTTTTTGTGTGTGTCTGTATATCTCTCAGGTCACTCTCCCTCCCCCCCTCTCTCTCTGAATTTTGTAAAAGTAATTATATTTGTATCTGTCATGGCATTTCACTACGTGTATACCTTGATAGCTGATGTGTGCCTATGAGCATTGCAGGTTCGTTTTCTGTGGATGTTTTGTCCTATATAGTTTCTGCGGACAGGGGTCACAATGTTTCGTGTTTTCTCTCTCTATCTTTTAATGTCTGGCTGATTACTGTCGCGACTGTTTCTCTTTCTGTCTTCTTCCATCTTTCGTTCTATCTCTGTTTTGTAAGTCTCTCTATCTATCCTTTTGACTTCTGATTCCATATAATTATGTTTATCTCCTTTTCGCTTCGTTGATTTTTCTTTTTCAATTCCTTAAAATATCTAACTTCCACCCCTTATTTGCCCATCACCACATTCCTTCACCGCCATCTGAAACCCCCCATGCCACGTGACTGTCGTAACCCTTAATCACCGCTCCAACATGCCTTGTCTACAACAAGTACCTCTAATTCCCTGGCTAATTAGCCGCAAAACGTTCGGGACTTCTTTTTATTGGTTGTCGCCCGTCTTTCCTTCCTGCCCTTTTAATTTTACGGTGCTTCATTGTGTGCAGTGAAGTAGTGGTGAGACGGTCGACTTTTGGGCTGAAGAGGTCAGGTGTTCGAATCCTGGGCTTGGTATGTCAATGTTTTGTCTTTAGGAAAGGGAATTCGCTACATAATTAGCTCCTTGCTTCATACAGACATTGATGAGTGGCCGATTAATATGGGCAATAACACATCTTATCAAAATCCTAGAGTCACGTGCTGTCTAAATGCTCTTCCTTGTCTAGCGCGCTTAGAGCATTTAAGTGAGCTAAGCGCTATATTAAAAAAAAAAAAGAAAGAAAAAAATTCTCTTTAGTTTTACCGCTCACCCGCTCCACCGATAGAAGGTTGTTTAGACATTGGTGTCTGTAAGTTTGTCTACGTTTTAGCTTTACAATCAGTTTCGGGACGTTCACTGCGACAGGAGTCTGTTGTCCTATGTAGACCCGTCTCAGTATAATTGCAGAGCAAATTAGGAACGTTCACTGCGACATAAATCTGTTACGTAGACCCGTGTCAGTTTAAGTATCACAGAGCAGCTTATGAAACTGTGAAGTCCATTGGAGCTTACCGAGACATGAGTGTCCCATAATTATGAACACCTTTGAATTTTAATATATTTCATAACAAATTAAGAGACGTTAAATACTGTCATTTTTACCCGCGGACTCTATCATTTAACTCATCCAGTCAAAGAGAAATAGAGAAGGATCATGCGATATCTGTTGGTACTAGGTGTGAACTATACTAAATTACCCCCCCCCCCCTCTTAAAGAAAACCTGCCGCAAAAGCCTTAAAAAATCGATGCTTTAATACTTTATAAAGCAGAGAGACTCTGTGGCAATATGATGCACGAAAGGGTAAAGGAAGTCCTCAAAACGAAACAAAGATGTATCTAGATCGGAAAGAACGAAAACTCGTCTTTTCTTTTGTTTAGGCCCATGGGGAGGGGGCACATAGGGAAGCGCGTCTTATTATTTAAAACAATACTTATTTTGCTGATTTATGTCAGCCCTTTATTTTTCAAATCAGCTTAATATGCTGCTTTCAGTGTTCTAGTCCTCATTTTGAAAATATTGCCAGGCTGAAGACACTGGTGTCAGTTTCATGGTACCTATTTCGTAAAATGTAATAAGTCAGAACTTTAAACTATAAGCCTGTCACGTTTCTCTCATATGTTAAGCAACACTACTCTTGTATTACGGTACGTTAGGATTGCCGCCGGAAGTCAACCACTCAGAAAGAATGTCCTCCAATTACAGCAACGTGACGGTAATGATGCCAGCGTACCGTTAAGCCTTGCGTTCTTGTTCTGCAACAAGACAAAGCAATGTACTGACTAACCGAAGACTTCTCTGTTTGGACTGTCTCTCGACTTGGGTCGGTTTTGTTTACTTTGTCCTGTCACTCGGTCCATCTAAAAGGGGCGTTCTAGTCCATTCAGTGTCCAGTTGGTTCATGTCCAGTCTAGCATGGCCGGGTGATGGGTTGACCAGTGGTCAAGCAGCGTGAAAGTGGACTCGATCGCCTGGCGAGGCCGGGTGGCTAGGGACAATTAAGACTGTGTTGTTGAAGTCTGAAGTACTAACTTAAGGTCATAGCTAGAGACTGAGAGTCACACACACACAGAGTTGAGAATTTAAAACACTAGGTCTACTTATTTTAACCCCCTTTTTTCTGTTAAAAGCAAGGCTTTCCCTGGTACTACTAGTTCATTTTTTTCTTCTTCTTTTTCCCCTCCTCCTCCGCTTTCTTCTTCTTCTTCTTCTTCTTTTTCTTCTTCTTCTTCTTCTT